>PVKS010002364.1:50184-119541 GCA_004027875.1 Aplodontia rufa | reverse complement strand
TTTTGCTTATTTTTAGTGGAAGAACTGTAATCATTCAAGTTAATAAAATAACCCAACTTACTAGAAAATCAGTCTGTGATTACAAGTGTGCACCATCATGCACAGCTCTATTTTCTTTTTTATTTACTTATTTATTTTTATTTATTTTTTTTAGAAAGAGGGGACAGAGAGAGAGAAAGAGAGAAGCAATCTTTATTTAGTTTTTCTTTCTTTTTTTTTTTTTTTTTTAAAGAGAGAGGGACAGTGAGAGAGACAGAGAAAGAGAGAAACAGCTTTATTGAGTTTTTCACATGGCCTTAGTTGCTCCAACACTCAGTTGTGTACGTGGTGCTGGGGTTTGAACCCGGGTCCTCGTGCCTGCCAGGCAAGCGCCGAAACCGCTGAGCCACCGCTCCAGCCCTTTATTTAGCTTTTCATGTGACTTTCATTCCTCAGACACTTCGTTGTGTATGTGATGCTGGGGTTTAAACTCTCGTCCTCGCGCTTGCCACTCAAGCACTGTAACCGCTAAGCCACCGCTCTAGCCCCTACTTATTTATTTTTTAAGACAGAGAGGGACAGAGAGAGAGAATCAATTTTATTTAGTTTTTCATGTGGCTTTTGTTGCTCTGATACTTCATTGTGTATGTGGTGCTGGGGTTCAGACCCATGTTCTCGCGCACACCAGGCAAGTGCCGTAACCGCTGAGCAACCGCTCCAGCTCCTCTATTTTCCTTTTTTTTTTTTATTTTTATCTATTTTTCTATTTTCCTTTTTAAACACACAGATAATATAGGAAAATCTTGAAATAATTTCCTGTCCAATTGTTCCTGTATCTACTTTTATTTTTCATGTTCAGAAGCCAACTGTTGTGGTTCTCCCTTAATATTCTATTAAGGTTTGATTTTTTGCTGTGTCTGGAATACACTGTATTGTATTTGTAGTCTTTACAATTCCCTTAAATGAGCAATAAGTACCCTTGGAATTCCTTAATTCTCCTCTTCAGAGAATTAAATTAAACTACTCTTCAGAGTCCTAAATTTATAGTTATTATAGGGAATCCTTTTTTCTCTCTCCCTCTCACTTCTTCCACACCCCCATAAAGTCATTTCTCCCATCTTATCCTCCCAAGTAGCGGGGAATAGAGACATGAATCCTGGCTTTCCCTTCATATTTTTTTTCCCTACTAGAGGGGATTGAACCCACTTGTCACTGAGCTACATCCCATATACCTCCAAAGCACTGAGCTACATCCCCAGGCTCTCTAAGTTGCAGAACCTAGCATTAAACTTGTGATCCTCTTGTCTCAGCCTCCAGAGTATCTAGGATCTCTGGCTTGTGCCACTGTGCCCAGCCCCTTCCATCCTCTTTAAATGGTCCTGATAAAAGAGTTGAGTATGTGTCAGCTCCCTAACATTAAAGGAGTCCAAAATTTGTTTTAGAGTATATCTAATATTCCTAAAAATCATTTTTTGAAGTTTCCTTTGTTGCTCCCAGCTACTTAAGTCAGAAAGTCCTCACCTTAGACTACTACTCAATTGGTTATATACTTAACAGAAGGGAAAGCTCACAGGCAGGCTGCACCTGCCCAGCAAGGAATGAAACTTTTAAAATGTCTTTCCCCCTACAAGGTTCCCCAGGCTTACAGGTTTATTGTAGTTCTACTCTGCCCTACCCCAGGAACAGCAGCCTATTATGGTCATTCCGAAGATCATCTTTTTCTGGCTCAGGCTACTGTTAGCTTAGCACAGAGCACTTCACTGGGGAACTCAGTGGTATTCGTGAACTCAAAATTATGGCTGCTGGACTGGTTTCGGCGCTTGCCTGGCAAGCATGAGGACCCAGGTTCAAACCCCAGCACCACGTACACAACTGAGTGTTGGAGCAACTAAGGACATGTGAAAAACTAAATAAAATTGTTTCTCTCTTTCTCTGTCTCTCTCACTGTCCCTCTCTCTTTAAAAAACAAAAATTATGACTGCTGTAGATAGGGGACTTCAATGAGATCCTTAGGATATGAAGTTTGAGTTAGCAGTTCTTTTCTTTTCTCCTCTTTCCTAATAAGTATTCCACAGATATCTGTCTGTAGAAGAAAAAAATATACTTAATTATTTTAGAAATTTGGTTGTTGAAGTGGCCATCTCAGTCATATGGAGCCTGCATGTACCAAAAGCTGTTCTGGAGTTGTTGTTGTTTTTAAAGAGAGAGGGACAGTGAGAAAGAATCAGTTGTATTTAGTTTTTCATGTGATTTTTGTTGTTCTAATACTTCGCTGTGTAGGTGGTGCTGGAGTTCAAACCCGCGTCCTTGCATATGCTAGGCAAGCGCTGCAACCTGAGTCACTGCTCCAGTCCCTGGAGGGTTTTTTGTTTTATTTATTTATTTATTTATTTATTTATTTTTAAGAGAGAGGGACAGTGAGAGAAAGAGAGAATCAATTTTATTTAGTTTTTCATGTGGCTTTCGTTGCTCTGACACTTCATTGAATACATGGTGCTGGGATTCAAACCTGCATCCTCATGCATGCCATGCAAGCGCTGTAACTTCTGAGCCACTACTCCAGCCACCGTTGTTTGTTTTTTGAGAGAGAGAGAGAGGAAAGTGAGAATCAACTTTATTTGTTCACCTGGCCTTGTTTCTACACTTAGTTGTGTATGT
This sequence comes from Aplodontia rufa, assembly GCA_004027875.1. NCBI lineage: Eukaryota > Metazoa > Chordata > Mammalia > Rodentia > Aplodontiidae > Aplodontia > Aplodontia rufa. Next base: position 116,904 of record PVKS010002364.1, on the reverse strand, counting down.
GGTGCTGACGTTTGAACTTGGGTCCTTGTGCATGCCAGGCAAGCACTCCAACTGTGGAGCCATTGCTCCAGCCCCTATTCTGGAGTTTTTAAAAGCATGCTGCCCTTATTTTTTACATTAGTGAGCCATGAATAAAGAAATGTGTTGGCTCCTCAGATTTTGGGGACAGAAAACTGGACAGGAACAACTGAAATAAAAAGTTAATAGATAGTATGTTATATGGAGAAAATTTAAAACAAAATGATAGCTTATTGTTGGGAGGAGGGGAAATAAAAGTTGTGAAAGTTTCCTGTCCAGAAAAAAAAATGTGTTTACTGGACATTAAGTCCAGAGAGAATACGTAGATGTTTCACATATAGCATCTCTACAAGGGGCAAAAAACCCAAAGTTTAGTGACAGAGAATATGCTTGTGTATTATTTTGAGTAAATGATTTATTCTCAGTGATTCTTGAGACACAATTAAGCAAGATCCTTTTCTTTTTATAATACAGAGTTTACATGGACCAAGTCTGGGAAACTGTGAAGTACACCTCTGTGGTGGAAGGTCATAATGAGGAGCTGAATGAACCACATAGAAACAGATAGCTGCTAGCTAGATAAGAAGGAAACCTAAATTTTCCCTTGTTACCAGTAAAAAGCACTTTGGATAACAAGGGAAAAAAAGCCCTTTTGTTGTTCAGAACTGAATATAACTACATTAGGCAAAGTCAACAAACTGTTGGAGTATGTTCTAATACCCTCTGTCTAAGCAAGAATTATCATTTTAAAGGCTTCTATATAGTCTTATTTTCAATATTTTTGAGAAATAAAAGGATTTGTCCCAGTCCTATAATTCACTTGTTGCACCTGTTTGTTTCCCTAGAACCTATCTCAGCCTTCCTGCTTGCGTTTGTCTCTACCTACCTCTTCAAAGACCGATTTCTTCTTGTTATTCCTCTTCTTTCTGTTTCTTTTATCCCATCTGATTGTTCAGGCTCTGCCAGTTTCATCTACTTTTGCTACTGTTTTACACTCTGTAGTCTCTTGCTGACTCCAATATATTTATTAATAGAAAAAGATTAATAGAACACTTTCAGAAAGATACGGCTTTACTTAAATTCATTTAGAAACAACTTTTCCACATAGTCTACTTGATATCTAAGAGCATAATACATTAGAGATTATTCATAATCAGCACATTCTTCCATTTAAAGACCTTCCCTGTTCAGCCAGGTATGGCTGCACACACTTGTAATCACAGTAACTCAGCAGACTGAGGCAGGAGGATCATCAAGTTCCAGGCCAGCCTGAGCAATTTAGCAAGACCTTGTCTCAAAATAATAAAAATAGATTACCCCTGGGTATACCAAAATGTTTGCTGGTATTTTCCTATTTGGTTTAGTAAACTTTTCACACACTTATACCTCTAGAATAAAGTTTTCCACATAGATGATTATCCCAATACCAAAACTAAACTCTTTTCTTTCTTTCTTTCTTTCTTTCTTTTATTTGTTAAGAGAGATAATCAATTTTATTTAGTTTTTCATTTGGCTTTTGTTGCTCTGACACTTTGTCGTGTACATGGGGCTGGGGTTCGAGCCCATGTCCCTGTGCATGCCAGGCAAGCACCGAAACTGCTGAGCCACTGCTCTAGTCTCCCAAAAAACTAAACTCTTGAAAGTTTAAAATATAAAATATGTATATTTGTAATTTTTTATAACTATCATTATATATAATAGTTTTCTGGTTGATTTAAACCCACAGCTATGAATAGCAGTTTTTGTACTGGGAAAGAATGCCTTCCAGAAGATCAAGCTTGTGGTACTGCTTTTTAGAGCTTTTCTTTCTCCTCCAGTCCTATAGATAAGAAGTGCTCATCTCTCAGTAATTTGCCCTATTTCCAACTTCCTGGGGGATTTGTTCTGGGGTCAGGAAACCAAGGGACCTGGTAGAATTTAGGTTGGAATATCCTGCTTTAGTATTTTAATTTAGACTATTTAGATTGCTCATAAGCATTTATTTTATACAGTACTTCTTGGCTCTTAGGTATATAGACAACCATAGAGTAGCATCTCATTTATCTAGACACAATTAAAATCTTAACATAAGAATTTGGAATAATTAAGTGATCTTCATGAACCCTTTGCTCAGATGGGTTTACAACAAATTTTGACACTTTCTCCAGGGTAATGTATTAATTATATTTTACATTTCATTATCATCTCTTCTGTTTCTTTAACATATTTTTGTCACTGAATGCAGGGATTCTTTATACTTTCCAGTTAAATATGTATGCTTGCTGGATTTTATATTTAAAATACAGTAGTACTTTTGTACTTTGATTAAACACAGTAGATTGAAAACCTGAACTATTTATTCTTCATGTTCTTTGGGCTGAATTAAGTTGCATTTATTTTTATTATAATTTTACATATTGAAGGGGTTTGTTGTTACACTTTCATACCTGTACACATTGCATTTACTCTTCAACTCCTCTGACCCTTTTCCATATTCAGCCAAAAGAAAAAACACCTAAATCAGGAACCATGCCTTCTCAAACATAAGTCTTATGAGCACTGTGAGGATCTAGAATCCTCTGTCAATTGCTTTGACTTAGTCTAACACTCAGTTCATACAGACTCCTGTAATCCTACGGGACCTTAGAGATCATCTGGACTCCCTTATTCTACATATAAGAAAACAGAGGCTTTGTCTGGGATTTGATCCTCAGTGCAAGAAGGAAGGAAGGGAAGAAAGACAAGAGAGAGAAAGAGGGAAAAAAAGAAAAAGAGAAAACAAACCGTCTGGAAGTTCTGATTTCCTTTTTCGATCATAAAATGGTACCTTGCATTTATGTAGAACTTCATGGTTTCTCTTTCTTTCTTTCTTTCTTTCTTTCTTTCTTTCTTTTTTTTCTTAAAGAGAGTGAGAGAAAGACAATCAATTTTATTTAGTTTTTCCATGTGGCTTTTGTTGCTCCAACATTTCGTTGTGTACATGCTGCCAGGGTTTGAACCCATGTACTCACGCATGCCAGGCAAGAGCCATAACTGCTGAGCTATCACTCCAGCCCCCTCATACCTTATGGCTTCTTTTTTCTTTCTTTTTTTCTTTCTTTCTTTTTTTTTTTTTTTTAAGAGAGAGAGGGACGGTGAGAGAGGAAAGAGAGTGTCAATTTTATTTAGTTTTTTATGTGGCTTCCCTTGTTCCAAAACTTCAGTGTATAGTGGTGCTAGGGTTTGAACCCATGTCCTCACGCATGCCAGGTTAGTGCTGTAATTGCTGAGCCACTGCTCCAGCCCCAACTTCATGGTTTCTAATGCACTCTAAACTTATTGTTAGACTCCTTTTAGGGCTGGAGTGGTGGCTCAGCGGTTTCTGCGCTTGCCTGGCAAGCACGAGGACCTGGGTTCAAACCCCAGCACCACGTACACAACTAAGTGTTGGAGCAACTAAGGCCATGTGAAAAACTAAATAAAGTTGTTTCTCTCTTTCTCTGTCTCTCTCACTGTCCCTCTCTCTTTATTTAAAAAAAAAAAAAGACTCCTTTTAGCCTCATACCATGATAGATGGTCAAGGCAGTTTGTTATTTGTACTTCACAGATAAGGTAAAATTGCAGGTTAAGGACGTAGGCTGTATTCTAGTTCTTTTGACCCTAATCCCAGCATTGTTTGTGATTAGCCAGCTTTCATTCTTGAACCCTAACTTATTACCTCAAAGCATTTCATTTCACCTATAAATTCTGTGGTTGTTTTTGTTTTTATGGTACTGGGGATTGAGCCCAGAGCTTCCTGCATGCTAGGCAAGCATATCACTGAGCTATATCCTCAGCCCTTTTTTTCTTTTCTTTTGAGACAGGTTCTCCCTAAATTGCTCAAGGTGACCTTAAACCCTGCCTCAGCCTCCTTAGCTGGGTTTACAGACATGTGACATTTGGCTCATTTCATGTATAACTTCAATTCAGAGTAACTGAGTTGAAATTATTTCTATTCTGGGTCCTTAGACCCAGGAATGTGTGTATTCCCTGCCCTTTAGAGATACTCTCCTCTCTGATATCCTGAAGTTTGTTTGTCTGCCTTCAGGATGCTCCTTTTCCTCAGGATCTCAATGCTACCCAAGACCCAAGCAACCACTTTCATCCCATGCTCCACCCCATCTTTCATCTTAGTGCCGGGAAGGATAGCAACTTCCTTGAGTAGGGATTGCTTGGAACATGCTCCACACACTGAGGGTGGCAGAGTTTTTTAGTATCTACCTTCCTGTATCATTAGATAATTGCTGTCCATTAGAGTATCTATTACCTCAATGTGGGTCAGATAATCTATTATAATTTATTAGATAAGAAAACATCTTCCAGTCTCTGTTTTAGGTTTTTCTCACTGTGTATTTACATAATACTTGCCTAGTGTTGTGTAAAGCTTGCACATATTTATGCCTAGGGAAGCAGGGTGTCAATGTGTCTGATACCCTTTCCCAGGTGGTTTTTGAGCAGTTCTGTGGGGGATGATCTGGCCTCTGTACCTAGAGTTCAGATGTAGACCAGTAGGGCATTCTTGTTCTCATTCTTACCTTTAAGATTACAACTGAGCTTGCCTTTTGGTACAGCCCACAAATTTATAAATGCTGTCATTTCCTCTGCTCCTCCTAGATGGAGAAGGCACATGAACATTCTTTTAATTCTGTCCTTTACTTTTTAGACTCTATTTACTACTACACTCTGGCAATGAAAGAGATCATTTTCCTGTGTCTCAGTCAAGAGGATAAGAATTTTGCAGGGATAGACGAGTAATCTTTGACTTATTGACTAGATGGAGATATTTCTATATTAGTTGCTTATTGTGGATTTATTAAGATTCCATGCTCCTAGGAGAAGCGATATTGGGCATTATTTAAAGTATGTTATTAGAGGGGCTGGAACAAAATGCTCAGCAGTTGTGCCACTTGCCCTGGCATGCAGAAGGACGTGGGTTTGAACCCCAGCACCAGGTACGTACCAAGTATTAGAGCAATGAAAGCCACATGGAAAACTAAATAAAATTGATTCTCTTTTCTCTTCTCTTCTCTTTCTCTTTCTCTCTCCCTCTCCATCTCTCTTAAGAAAGAAAGAAAGAAAGAAGGAAAGAAAGAAAAATATGTGATTAGAGGGGCTGGAGCAGTGGCTCAGTGATTGGACCGCTTGCCTAGCATTGCAAGGACCCAGGTTCAGACCCCAGCACAACTAAGTGTTGGGTAAACAAAAGCTAAATGAAAAAATAAATTTGATTCTCTTTCTCTCTCACTTTGTCCCTTTGTCTCAAAAAAAATTTTTTTTCCAAAAAATTAAAAAAAAATGATTAGGGCTGGAACAGTGGCTCAGTGGTTATGGGGCTTACATGGCATGCAGGAGTACAAAAGTTCAAACCCCAGTACCACGTACACAGCTAAGTCTCAGAGCAATGAAAGCCACATGAAAAACTAAATAAAACTGAATCTCTCTCTCTTTAAAAAAAAAAAAAAAATTCTTTAAAAAAAAATGAGCTGGAGCAGTGGCTAGATGGTTATAGCACTTGCCTGGCATACTCGAGGACACAGGTTTGAATCCCAGCACCACGTACACAACCAAGTGTCAGAACAATGAAAGCCACATGAAAAACTAAATAAAACTGAAAAAAAGTGATTAGACCAAAAACATTCTGGAATCTCTCATTTACAAAAGTAAATGTAAAATATTGCAACTGATCTATTCTCCAAGAAGGAAAAAAATGCATAATTATTGGGACCCATTAGAGTCTCTTTCTCTGAATTCTATAGAAATAATTATAAGACTGACCTCCACATTGCAAGTGATCACTTGTCTTTGGGTGGTGGAACTATCAATTAAAAAAAAAAAAGTTTTTACTTTCACAGGAGTGGTGGGCAGGCACTCTAACACTGACTCAAGGCTTAGCCCCAAAAGTTTTTATTTATTTATTTTTATTAAGGCCCAAAAGTTTTTTAGATGATGAAGATGATGATGATGATGATGATGATTTTGAATTTGAAGTTGCCTAGGCTAACTTCAAATTCCTGGGCTCAAATAATTCTCTTGCCTCAGCCTCCAATTAGATTATAGGTATATGCCGCCACACCTGACTAAAATTCTGTTTTTGAAAGTAAAGTCTTCTACATTACAGTTCCCCTAAAACATTACCACATATTGAGCTATTGATTGTCTGTATTTGGCTTGATGGAGCCACCCCCTCTTCCTGCCTTCACCCCCAGTCAACTTCAGGGGAGGTGAAGCAGCTTTATCATCTTACTTTTGAAAGTTGCTCTAAGAAAAAAACAGATACCCTTTTCATATTCAGGATTAGCCAGGAAAGCTTCTTTTAAATCACAGCATTTTGGGTCTGGAGCAGTGGCTCAGCAGTTACTGCGCTTGCCTGGCATGCGTGAGTATGCGAGTTCAAACTCCAGCACCACATACACAATCAAGCGTCCCAGGAATAAAAAACTAAATAAAGATTGCTTCTCCCTCCCTCCCTCCCTCCCTCTCTCCCTCCCTCTTTCTCTCTCTCTCTCCCCCTCTCTCCCCTCCTTCTTATAAATAAATAAATAAATCACAGCATTTTATTTTCTTCTATATTTTTTTTTAAAGAGAGAAAGTCAATTTTTATTTTTTCATCTGACCTTTGTTTCTCCCAGACGTGGTGCTGGGGTTTGAACCCAGGTCCTTGCGCATGCCAGGCGAGCATGCCACCTGAGCCACTGCTCCAGCACCTGTTGTCTTCTATTTTTTAACCCTTGCTTTTTTCCCCTTCCCTGCAAAGGATAAACATCATAGACTATAAATGAGTGGCAGTAGCTAAGTTCAGGCTGTGCAAGACTGAAGCAGATGGAGGGTAGAAGGAAGCCAGATAGCTTCCTAGCACTCCCAAGTTGGACTCACTTGTGTAACTTCACATTTAGGTCATTTTCGGTCTCTAGGGACTCCACAGAGTTTGACTGTGTTGCACATGAGAAACCCAAACCTGTAGGCAAAAATAGACCTAGCCACTCTGATGCACATGTGACCCTTTTGCTTTCAGCCTCTCCATATTCCCATTGGGTAGAAGTTCCAACTGAAAAAGTTGGCTTATGGCCTTTTTTTTTTTTAAAGAATTAGTTTTTCATGTGACTTTTGTTGCTCCAACACTTCATTGTGTATGTGATGCTGGGGTTTGAACCCAGGTCCTTGCACATGCCAAGCAAGCACTGCAACTGCTGAGCCACTGCCCCAGTCCTGCTCATGGCCATTTTTATGACTTAGAAACAAATAATGCATGTCATGCATGTCGTTGTGCTATTTCTTATTTTAAAAAAAAAAGGGGGTCCCAAAGGTAACTTATACATTATTGACTCTATAATATCTATATTGTCAGCATAGCAATTAAAATAACTAAATTAAAATTAGAATCAGAAGATTAAATAATACCCTTTCACAATATTGTAACAAAGTAAACTAAAAGACTATGAGCTTCTGCTATCAGGGATTGAACCCAGGAGCACTTTACCACTGAGCTATATCCCCAGTACTTTTTTAAATACTTTTAGGATTTATCTATTTATTTTTAGTTCTAGATGGATGCAATACCTTTACTATATTTATTTATTTTTATGCAGTGCTAAGGATCAAACCCAGTACCTCACACATGCTAGGCAAGTGCTTTATTTATCACTGAGCTACAAGCCCATCCCCCTCCCTTTTTCCTTCTTTTGATCCCAGGAATTGAATTCAGGGGCACTTAACCACTGAGCCATATCCTCAGCCCTTTTTTTTTTTTTTTTTTTTTTTTTTTTTTTTTTTTTTTTTTTTTTTTTTTTTGGGATAGGTTCTCCCTAAGTTGCAGAAGCTGACTTTGAACTTGCAGTCCTTCTGCCTTAGCCTCCCAGGTTACTAGGATTACAGTCATGTGCCACCATACCTGGCCCCAGTACTTTTTTTTTTTTTTAAAGAGAGAGGGACAGTGAGAGAGACAGAGAAAGAAACAACTTTATTTAGTTTTTCACATGGCCTTTGTTGCTCCAATACTTAGTTGTGTACGTGGTGCTGGGGTTTGAACCCAGGTCCTTGTGCTTGCCAGGCAAGTGCCGAAACCACCGAGCCACCGCTCCAGCCCCGCCCCCAGTACTTTTTAATATTTATTTTGAGACAGGATCTTACTAAATTGTTCAGGCTGACCTTGAACTTAACAATTCTGCCTCACCCTCACAAGTTTCTGGTATTACAGGCCAGAAATATTTTATTCAAAAGACTTGTTTTAAACATCTGTAAAACATTGTTATTTTACTTTTAACATTATAAATTTAAATTCAAGTGATAGAAGTAACAAAAAATATATAATGGAACTAATTGTAATTCTGCAATGTATCTTAGTGCAGGGAGAATACCCACCTTCTAGGTAATATTTTTTTGAAAAGTTACATTGTCAAAGAAACAGCTTTTACAAACAGATAATCTTTCCAAAAGTAAAATCCAGAGTATCTAGATTCTCAAAAGTGATAAAATGAATTAAATCTATAACTGATTTTAGTAAACAAATATCAGTTCTAAAAAGTATCAGAGACTACACTATTTTTCTCAATTGTATTGACAGTTGTATTATTGCTGAATTATACATAATACATTTTATTTGGCAACTTTATCAGTACTACAGGACAACAAAGGTTTGGATTAATCTAGTATTTTAAAATTTTATTATAATTTAATTTCTAATAAATGCTAGAATAGGAAAGCTTTTTAACATGCCTAACATAATGACGGGGGAAAATCCTGCTAAGTAATCACTACTAAAAGCTTTTCAGTTATGTACAAGTATATAATTCAACTCAACTTTACCAGAGAAAATATTAAAATATTAGCTTCAATTCTCCCTCAGAGCTTCTGACCTCTTACGTTCATAGCTTATTAATTTTTAATTCTTGATCCATGGATTAAGCAAATTCTGGAGGTATGGTACAACATTGCTAAATCTTTTCTATCTATAACAAATTCATCAACTTAAATTGCTTCCACTAAAAATTATCACTCAAACTTCACACAAAATAAAATAAAATGGTATAGGACAAAGTGCAGTCTAAAGCATGTTCACATAACACAGATAAATGATAAAGATTAACCACCAGAATCCATCAAACAGGTACATATACAAACACTTGTACACATGCTTCTGTGAATAATGAGAATTGATTCATTTTATAATTTTATGTACAGCTTGTATACGTTTGATAATTTTATGTACAGCTTGTCTGTGTAAATGCCACAATAAATTAAAATGAAGTGCTAAATAACAGTCTTTCTCTTTCCAGATAATAGCCAGCGATGATGTTCTAGGAAATGCCCACTTCCTGTTCAAGCATTTCTGTTTTAACTGAGAGCACATCCGATAGTATGTGCCTTCAGATGTCTGAACCCCAAACTTTCAGGGCATAACAAGCATTCTCCATTTTGACCAGACTATTTCACAGTGTGCAATTTCTTAGAGACCTTGTAAGATTCAGTGTTGCCAATGAATGAGCACTCGACTGTGCATGTCCCCACTACCCACACTTTTAATACATATCATATCAACTCTCCAGTTAAATTGTCCACTTCCACAAGATATTAAACAGATGTGGCTTTCATTCTCCAAGTGAAAAGCTGCTTATCCTGTTTATTAGAGGAGAAAGTCTTGTTTTATTTTCTTCTGTTGTAAATACCAACTGTTTAATTTTTTAATTTTTATTTTTTAGAGAGAGAGAGGAAGAATTGATTTTATTTAGTTTTTCATCTGGATTTAATTTCTCTGACACTTATTCTCCCCATCCTTCTTGGCTGTTTATATTGGATGGCCTTCACTAAGATGCATAGAGACTGAAGGCTGCAGAGCTCAGCACAGTACCAGCCTGGCAGCCTCCTGAATAACCAACTAACCCCAAAGTGTATCTTTTTTTCATATAAAGTATATATTTTGGGGGAGTTTCAAAGCAGTAGAGATTCTTGGAATCATTTTGATGAAGGACAGAGTATCTGAACTCTTTAGTCTTTCAGCTTTTTTCTCAGTAAAGTTCCCATTTCAGTTTTCCTTTTTCTTTTCTCCTTGTAGTGGACATTTGGGAATAATAAAAATAAGAAGAAAGGAAAAGCCAGAAAAATAGAGAAGAAAGGAACCATGAAGAAACAAACCAACAAAACTGCCTCCTCAGGCAGTTCAGACAAAGACAGTTCTGCTGAGAGCTCAGCCCCTGAGGAAGGTGAGCCAAGCACCCAGACCTTGGGGGGTAAAATCCCAGTCTTGTCAGGTTGGAGAGATAGAGGCAATAGTGGGGAGGAAAGGGTCCACATTATAGCTTGGTCTCTGCCTTTATAATAATGGTCCTTAAGTGTTTTCAGTGGCCATGGATCCTTTGAGAATCTAAAAAAAGGAAGAAAAATGCATGCATTTCCACAGGGCTTGGTGAGAACCCTGGAGCTCAAGCAAGGAGTCCAGGAGGAGTAGAACTCCCTACATTAGTTTCCACTCACTTTATCCTGTGTGTCTTCTTTCTCTTTCTTGTCTGTGGAGGGAAATCCTTAAATCAAATAGAAAACTCAGAAGAAATGTTCTCCTCTTAAACCAGTTCTCAAACTTTTTGATAACACTAATTGTACAACTGAACTTTTCCAGGACGAGAATACTAAACCTTAAGTTTTCTTGAGAAAATAAGGTTCACTTACAAACCAATTGATACATAAAATTGACGCATGTTTTAAGCCCATGTCTGTGAATGTCAGCTCAAAGTGAGTCAGTTGCAGTTCTTATTAAATGGCCGATTTAACTTAATATTCATTAAATGATATGTATTGACTTTTTATATGCTTTTCTTTGTTCTTTCAAGACCCAGGGTCATTTGGAAATGACTAATCAGTTTGTGACTCTTTAAAGCATTTTTTAAAAATGCCAGCTAATAAATGTAGAAGAAATTATAGGGTTAGAAAAAAAATCTTCATTTTTCAGCCATAATAGCAATAGTTGATACTATCAAGGCCATTCAGTGATTGGGGATCAAGATGTTTATAAAATCTAAAAGCATCTCCCAATACATACTAAATACAAAGGAAAAGGGTCCCTGTACAGAGAGGCAATCTGGGAAATATCGCCTTAACCAAGTAATACAAATTAGCATTACCAATAATGAGACAGATTTTAGATGTTTGTTTGTTTGTTTGTTTTGATTCTAGAGATAGAACTCAGGGGCATTTTACCTCTGAGTTACATCCCCCAGCCCTTTTTATTTTTTATATTGAGACAGGATATCACTAAATTGCTTAGGGTCATGCTAAGTTGCTGATGCTGACCTCTGGAGTTTCTGGGATTACAGGTGTGTGCCACCACACCAGCTGGATGTTAGATGCTGTCTTTAAAAGGACACAGTCATTAACATTGTATTCTTAGAGCCAAAAATTCATAACCTAAATTGTTTCTTGGCAAAACGAACCAAAACAAATTAGGGGACCTTTGATAACTTATTATCTCAAAATTAATATTTAAAATTCAGTTTCTCAGTTACACTAGCTACATTTTAGTTCATTAGCCACCTGTGGCAGCTACTGTTCAGATGTTGAACATTTTCATCACTACCTTACAAAACTCTATTAGACACTCTTCAAAAAATGCAAAGATGAGGTTGGGGGATATAGATCAGTGGTAGAATGCTTGCCTAACATGTTCCAGGCCATGGATTCATCCCACGTACCACCAAAAAAGAAAAAAATCAAAGGCTTGAAAGACAAAGGCTGATCCAAAGACAAAGCTACCATTATTTATATGTGTAGATAGAAAGAGAAGGAAAATTGACATTGTTAACAATGAATAAATCTAAAGAATGTATGAAAACCTTACTGTTCTTACAACTTTTTCCTGTAGATCTGTAACTTCTTCAAAATAAGAATTGAGCCGGGCATAGTGGCACATTCCTTTGAGGCGAAGGCAGGAGGATCTCAAGTTTGAGGCCAGCCTCAGCAACTTAGGGAGACCCTGTCTCAAAATAAAAAGGACTGGAGTTGGATTTAGCTCAGTGGCAGAGCGCTTGTCTAGCGTGTGTAAGGCCCTGAGTTCGGTCCTCAGCCCTAGAAAAAAAAAGGAATAAATAAATAAAAAAGGACTGGGGATGTAGCTCAAATGTAGAGTACTCCTGAGTCCATCCACAGTACCAATAAATAAAAACAAATAAATAGAATTGAAAAGAACAAGCTGATTTCTTTTTTCAGCCTCAATTTCTGTAACCTGTGTTTGTGTTTAACAAAAGCAGACCATGGATTGGTCCCAAGAGACTTGGGATGGCCCTTTGCCGTTTTACCTGGGAGAGCCAGAGGGCAATGCTTGTCAACATTGTGGGGTCGCTGGAACATTGCCTGCGTTCTCATGTTGGGTCTCTGTTGCAGGTGAAGTGTCAGACTCTGACAGCAATAGCTCCTCTTCTAGTTCAGATTCAGACTCTTCCTCAGAAGATGAAGAGTTTCATGATGGCTATGGAGAGGACCTCATGGGAGATGAGGAAGACAGGGCCCGTCTGGAACAGATGACAGAGAAGGAGAGAGAGCAAGAACTCTTCAACCGCATAGAGAAGAGGGAGGTGTTGAAAAGAAGGTAAGGTTGTAGCTACCCTGCCTTTTCTGTTTATTTCTTGTCACTTGTACGTCTCCTCTCCTTCACATCTGACCTATAAGTTTTATCAGCTTTACAGTGGTGTGAAAACATACCCATAAAACCATCCTGATTGCCACATTTATTTAGTTTTTTTAAAGAGAGAGGGACAGTGAGAGAGAAAGAATCAATTTTATTTAGTTTTTCGCATGGCTTTCATTGCTCTAAGACTTAGTTGTGTATGTGGTGTTGTGTATGTGTATCTGCTGATCCACCACTCTAGCCCCTATAATAGGTTTATTAGGATGCATCCCCATCATAAGGAGCATCTGTTTATGTAGACTGGCATTTGGAAATGGGACTGTTAACATCATGAGAAACAAATTATGTATTTATATTTAGGATCACTTTGTTTACTCTGTCATTGTCTTTCCTATTTGCCTTATGCATAAAATATTGTAGATAAGACATTTGTGTCTGTTATTCACAACAGTCCCATAAAGTTGATTATACCTGGGCTGGAGTGGTGGCCTGGCGGTTACAGTGTTTGCCTGGCATGTGCAAGGACACAGTTTCGAACCCCAGCACCACATTTACAACAAAGTGTTGGAGCAACAACAACCACATGAAAAACTAAATAAGGGGCTGGAGCGGTGGCTCAACGATTACAGCGCTTGGCTGGCATGTGCAAGTACGCGGGTTCAAACCCCAGCACCATGTACACAACAAAGTCTTGGAGCAACAAAGGCAACATGAAAAACTAAAATTGATTCTCTCTCTCTCTCTCTCACTCTCACTATCTCTCTCTTTAAAAAAAAAAAAGAAAAACTAAATGAAATTTATTCTCTTTCTCTACTCTCTGCCCTCTCTTCAAAAAAAAAATTTGATTATACTTTGTTAGAGAGATAGAAACTTTGGATTAAAGATGTAAAGTAACTAAACAGTAAGCTCCCTGAGAGCAGAGATTTTGTCTTGTTCACTGCTCTGTTCCTGTGACTGGCACATAGATATATACTAAGTATTTGACAAATGAAAGAAAGAAGATATTTGTCCAAAATTATGTAGCTGGTGCAACTAGTTGTCAGACCTGGGGCAAGCTAATTCCATTGTAGGCAACACTGTCTCCCACTTTCTATTATTGTACCTGTTCTGTAACACAGTCACTGGGAGCAATACTTCTGAGCGAATTACTGAAATTATTTATGTCTTGAGAAAGATCAGTACATGATTTGATGTCTAGTGAACATAAAGTAGCAAGGAAACTATGAGATTATCTTGATTTTAGAATTTAAATCTAGTAATTATTGAAAGTAATGGGGGGGGCTGGAGCAGTGGCTCGGTGGTTACTGCGCTTACCCGGCATGCACGAGTACACGGGGTTCAAACCCCAGCACCCATGTACACAACTAAGTGTCAGAGCAAAGAAGGCCATGTGAAAAACTCAATAAAAATTGATTCTGTCTGTCTCTCTCTCTCACTGTCCTTCCCTCTTTAAAAAAAAAAAAAAAAAGAAGAAGAGAAAAAAGAAAAGAAAACAAGGGGGGCCCTGGAGTGGTGGCTCAATGGTTTTGGCTCAATGGTTTCAGCTCTTGCCTTGCATACACCGGGATGCAGGTTCAAACCAGCACCACGTGTACAACAAAATGTCAGAGCGATGAAAGCCACATGAAAAACTAAATAAAGTAGGGTCTCTCTTTCTCTCTCTTGCTCTCTCACTGTCCAGCTTTCATTACTCCAGAGACATTGTTGTATACGTGGTGCTGGGGTTTGAACTTGTGTACTTGCACATGCCAGGCAAGTGCCATAACTGCTGAGCCACCACTCCAGCCCGTTTTCATTATTTTTAATATACTTAAAAGGTACCAAGTGTCCGAGCAACAAAAGCCATGTGAAAAATTAAATAAAATTGATTCTCTCTCTCACTCAATGTCCCTCTCTCTTTAAAAAAAAAAAAAATAGTACATTGGAGTGTCTTACAGGATGCCAAACTCCTTTCCTACACTTATTTCCTTTCTCCTATCTAATGGAAATAATCTTTACATATATTTCATTGCTTTTTAAAATCCAAACAAGTATCTTTTAACCAGGTTTGAAATCAAGAAAAAACTAAAAACAGCCAAAAAGAAAGAAAAGAAAGAAAAAAAGAAAAAGCAAGAAGAGGAACAGGAAAAGAAAAAGCTGACACAGATTCAAGAATCTCAGGTAAGTCTTTGTAATCCAAACAGCTTTGTTTTAAGGAGAGAGAGTTAGTTTATGTAACAGGTAGGTTTCTGTTAATCACTCTAGATTAGTTAAGGGAAGACCTTACATGTATTTGCACCCTGTAGCATTTATTTATCTCTGGACATATTATTTCACCATTAGCCAAACTGGTTAACTCCTTAGGAGGTCCTCACTCAAATCTGCATTTAAATAGGATCCTACTAGAGTGAGCATCACTTGAGTAAAAGTTCTGGTCCCAGGAAACCAAATTGGTTATGATATTTATTCAGTTTATGTAATGCTAGACTTGGCATAAATACAGCTGGGAAAATAAGTCATCTCTGCATTGCTCATGAGTTATCAAAAAATATTAGATCATAATGTAGATGTTCTTACAGAAAGAGTTCATTTGAATAATTCTTTAGTGTGCTATATTAAACAGGTAAATCAAAGTGATTTTACTGCTCTTTCATCTTTGACCACAAGAGGATGCTCTCCCCTTATACAAGTTTTGTTGTTGTTGTTCTGTTTTGTGGGGTGTTTTTAGTTGTAGATGGACAGAATCTTTATTTTGTTTTACTTATTCTTATGTGGTGCCAAGGATTAAATCCAGTGCCTCACATGTGTTAAGCAAGTGCTCTGCCACTGAGCTATAGCCCAAGCCCCCAAGTTTTGTTTCTGTAGCCAACATAAATTGACAAGGAAGATTGAATATATTATTAGGTATAGAGAAATTTATCAGCTGTTATTAAAAAAAAAAACAAGGCCATCATACTTATCCTTCCCTTCTCAGGTAACATCCCACAACAAGGAACGACGTTCCAAACGGGATGAGAAATTAGATAAGAAATCTCAAGCCATGGAGGAGCTTAAGGCAGAGCGAGAAAAACGCAAGAACAGAACAGGTAAGTGGGGGAATGTAATGGTTATACTTTGGGTCTTTGATTATATGATTTGACTCTGAGGTACCCATATTTATTTTTCTCCTTTATTAGCTCTTTATAATGGCAAATTCCAGACATATACTGAGAATAGTATAATGAACTTTATAATTCCATTTTCTAATCTCCACAGTCATGTCATGACCACTTCTGTTGAATCTATACTCCTCTCAGATTATTGTTATTTATTGCGGAGGTACAGGAGTGCTTAACCATTGAGTCACATCCCCAGCCGTTGTTTGGTTTGTTTTTGAGACAAGGTCTTGCCAAGTTGCTAAGGCTGGCTTTGAACTTGTGATCCTCTTGCCTCAGCCTCCTGAGCTGCTGGGATAAGCCCAGTGGAATCAAACATTTCTCCAAGGAGCTCTTTTTTATGAAAAATTGTATTTATGCTACCAAATTAGCTATTAATTTTAAACCTTTTCAATGGGCAGAGCTAGTTTTTGTTTTTTAAGAATAAAGTTTAGCATAAAGCTGGGTACATAGCCTGTGCCTGTAGTTCCAGCTACTAGGGAGGCTGAGGCAGAAGAATTACTTGAGCTCAGGAATTCAAGACCAGCCTCAGCATTTTAGCAAGACCCTGTCTCCAAATAAAAAAGTAAAAAGGGTTGGGGATGTAGCTCAGTGGTAAAGCTCACCTGGGTTCATTCCCCAGTACCACCTACACCACCCCATCCCACCACCCCCCAAAAAAAAACAAAAGAAGTGGAGGAGGAGCCTGGGCAACATAGCAAGATTCTGTCTAAAAAAAAAAAAAAACCGAAAACAAACAAACAAAAAAAACCCACTTTTACCTGTAATCCCAGTAACTGGGGAGCTGGAAGCAGGATCCCAAGTTCAAAGCTAGCCTCAACAACTTAGTGAGGCCCTAGGCAACTTAGCAAGACCCTATCTCAAAATTAAAAAAAAAAAATAAAAAGGTCCGGTCTGGGGAGGTGGTTTAGTGGTTGAGTAACCCTTGGGTTCAATCTCTTATACAAAAAAAAAAAAAAAAAGTCACACAGCTCACACTGATGATATCTTGTGTGTGTGTGTGATGTGTGATATGAAGTACTGGAGATTGAACCCAGGACCCAGAAGCTTTCTACCAGAGTTGCATCCCCAGACTTTTTAAATTTTTTTGAAGTTTTGAGACAAGGGCTTGCTGTGTTAATGAGGCTGGCCTTGAGCTTGTGATTCTTGTGCCTCATCCTCCTGAGTTGCTGGGATTGCTGGGATTACAGGGCTACTCTGCACTGTAAATTCTCTCAATTTTTTTTTTTTTAAAGAAAAAAATGTCACACGCCTATAGTCATCTTGGGAGGTCAAGGCAGGAGGATCACAAGCTCAAAGCCAGCATCAGCAATTTAGTGAGGGCCAAAGCAATTTAGCAAGACCCTGTCTCAAAAAAGGGCTGAGAATGTTGCTCAGTGGTTAAGTAGCCCTGTGTTCAATTCCTGGTACCAAAAGTGTCTAAGTTGCCAAGGTTGATCTTAAACTTTTGCCTCAGTCTCCTGGGATTACAGGTGTGCACCACCATGTGCAGCAGATAATACTCTTTCTGATTCAGAATGCCAGAGTTTTTCCTTTGGTTTTTATAATAAATCTTATTGAACTATAACTCATATAATACTGTTTATTCTCTTAACATTTACAAGGCAGGGCTGGGGTTATAGCTCCAGTGGTTGCTCTCTAGCTAGCCTAGCATATGCAAAACCCTGAGTTTAATCCCTGATATAAAGAGGGAAAAAATTAATTGGAGTTCAGCAGCATCCATTTGTTTATGTATTGTCCAGGACTGCTTTTATGCTACAGCAACAGAGTTGAATAGTTAGGACAATGACACAGCAAACTACAAACCTAAAATATTTACTATTTGGCACTTTAAAAAACATTCAGCCAGGTGCAGTGACCCACACTTGTACTCCCAGAGACTCTGGAGGCTGAGGCAGGAGGATGGCAAGTTTGAGATCAGCCTCAGCAACTTGGCAAGATCCTGTCTTAAAATAAATAAAAAGTGTTGGGGAAGGGCTGGAGTGGTGGCTCAGTGGTTACAGCACTTGCCTGGCATGTGCGAGGACATGGGTTTGAACCCCAGCACCACATGCACAATGAAGTGTCGCAGCAATGAAAGCCACATGAAAAATTAAATAAAATTGGTTTTCTCCTCTCCCCGCCCCCCGCCCGCTGCCTCTCTCTCCACCTGCCCCCTCCATCCCTCTCTCTTAAAAAAAAAAAAAAAGTTGAGTCGCAAAACCACATACACACACCAAAAAAAGGCAATATTTTCTGACTCAGAGTGTAATGTCTCTTTCATTTTTATTTTTTTAAGAGAAAGGGACAATGAGAGAGAGAGAATTTTATTTAGTTTTTCATGTGGATTTTGTTGCTCTGACACTTCATTGTGTACGTGGTGCTGGAGTTCGAACCCATGTCCTCACGCGTGCCAGGCAAGTGCCATAATCACTGAGCCACAGCCCCAGTCCCTATCTTCAAACATCTTAAATGCAATAAAAGACAGCTATCGATAGTGATCATAACCCTTTCTGCCCACTTTTTAACAACCTTCAGGCCTTCGTTTGGTCTGTGGGTACCTAATATTTGATGTCTGAATGATTTACTGTGGTATAACTCCATATAGTTGAGCTTATCACAGTCCTGTCTAGAGAGGATAGAGTTATCTATTTAAGTCCTATTCCAAGTTCCAGCTCCTTTACAAAGAGGAAAGAGAATTCACTTTCTTCTTGAGAGTATCTAGGTAAATGTTTTTCCTTTCTTTCTAGCTGAGCTCCTTGCCAAAAAACAGCCATTAAAAACCAGTGAGGTCTACTCTGATGATGAAGAGGAGGAAGAGGATGACAAGTCCAGTGAAAAGTCAGATCGCTCATCCCGAACATCATCATCTGATGAGGAAGAGGAGTAAGCTGTGTACATTTTGGTCCAGTAGGCAGGATGGGTGGGTTCTTCGAGGAAAAATTTAGCATAGTTTCCAAAATCTCCATGTTTGGGCTGTGGCTTTGGTTTGGTTTAGTATCCTGAAGTGATGAACTGAGATTCCGTAGCACATCAGCCCATTCATTCCCTTCTGTCCCTGGCCTCTGGCCTGTACTCCTAGACAGACATTTCACCTGGGTCTGGCAGGTAGGATCTGACTTCATATCATCTTCAGATTGGCCTCGATCTTTCATTAATTTTCTTTTCTGGAGTGGTACCTCATTCAAGAGAGTTCACACTACTGGTTAGCGACAGGATTCTATTATAACTATTTTGAGATGCTTTATTTATTTCTCCGACTAGTTTAATACTTTGGTTAAGTTTTGAGAATTTGGTGTTATTTACCTGTCTTTTCTGTTTTTATGCTGAACATTTTTCCCACTGCCACTTTTGTTCCTCATAGGAAGGAAGAGATCCCTCCGAAATCACAACCAGTCTCTCTGCCCGAAGAATTGAATCGAGTTCGATTATCACGGCATAAGCTAGAACGATGGTGTCACATGCCCTTCTTTGCTAAAACTGTCACAGGATGTTTTGTACGGATTGGCATTGGAAACCACAATAGCAAACCAGTTTACCGGGTTGGTATTTCTTTCCTCAGACAATCAGTATTTATTTATTTATTTATTTTTTAAGAGAGCGAGAAAAAATTGATTTTATTCGTTCTTTCATCTGGCTTCTGTTTCTCTGACACTTAGTTGTGTACAGGGTGCTGGGGTTCAAACCCGGGTCCTTGGGCATACCAGGCAAGTACTCCAACTGCTGAGCCATCACTCCAGCACCCAATCAATCAATCAATATTTATTTATTTATTTATTTATTTATTTTCATTCTGTTTCCTTTCTTTTTTTTGAGATGTGCATTTTACTATATTACCTAGGCTGGCCTCAAACTCGGGATACTTCCCATCTAAACCTTTTAGATGGCTGTGATTTCAGGTGTGCGCCACCATGCCCAGGTTTCCAGGTTTCCATGCTTTAAATATAATGAGTCCCTACTGGAATTAGGAGCTACTAAACAAATCTGTCATTCATTTGCCCACATTTGACTATGTATTTAGTCATCTTTCCTTATAGTTACAAACAGCTGACATGATCAAACTCATAAAAAGAAAATGTTTATTTTGGCTAACAATTTTGTGGGTTCCAGACCATGATCAGGTAGACCCATTGCTTATAGGTGTCTGGTGAGAAAGCAACACATCATAGCAGGGGCACATCTCAAAGCCAGGATGTAAATGTCAGAAAGGCAAAGACCAGGGTCCCACAGTGCCCTTTGAGGCCATGCCACAGTGACTTAAAACCTCCCAGTTGGCCTCACCTCTTAAATTTCTGCCACCTCCCAATGGTGCCAAGTTGGGCAGTAAGCCTTTAACACCTGGGGACAACTAAAATCCACACTATAGACTAGGAAAAAAATTCTAATTGAGATGCCCATAGAACAGTGAAAATCTATGGTGACCAGAGACATGGTTTATGACCTATTGCCAGAAAGAGTAGTTGGAGCCCAAGGGACTGGTGGGTTTGGATTTAGAATAATTTTTTCTAACCCCCTTCAGTATTTATAGAAAAATGGGAGACTGGAGCAGTGGCTTGGTGATTACAGCGCCTACCTGACGTGCCCGAGTACACAGGTTGAAACCCTAGCACCATGTACACAACTGAGTGTCAGAGCTACAAAAGCCACATGAAAAACTAAATAAAAATTGATTCTCTCTGTGTCCCTCTCTCTCTCTCTCTCACTGTGCCCCTCTTTTTAAAGAAAAAAATAAAAAAGGGAGGGGCTGGAGTGGTGGCTCAGCAGTTACGTCACTTGCCTGACATGCCCGAGGATGCAGGTTCGAACCCCAGCAAGCACATACACAAAAACGAAGTGTTGGAACAATGAAAGCCACGTGAAAAACTAAATAAAATTCATTCTCTCTCTCACTCACTGTCCCACTCGCTCTGAAAAAAACAAAAAAAAAGAAGGGAGACATGAAATATCTGTTGGAAATCACATAATCTAAAAGATTCTTTTATTTGAAAAATAGATTAGTGAAAAAAATCCACGTTATAAACTAAGTGACTTCTAGACCAGAAAATTTAAGAGAAAATAACTCCAACATATGCAGGTTATTGTGTGTTCCAACATAGCTTCTATCATCTGGATGACTAGAACATAACCATTTCGTTTTTCTATTGTTTTGTTCTAGATTGTCTGGTTTTGATGTATTTTTCTCCTTGTATGAGAACCAGTAGCCATGCTGTATCCCAGAAAGCTGGTCAACAAAAACTGACCTCTGTGATCTTCACATTGGTTGATAAAAACTGACCTCTAAGCTGGGTATGGTGGCACATGCCTCAGTTAAGTTGCCAACTTTAGCAACTTAGAAAGACCCTTTCTCAAAATTTAAAAAAAAAAATTTTAAAAAGATAGGGGATATATCAGTGGTTAATTGCCCCTGGGTTCTACCCCAGTACCAAAAGGAAAAAAAAAATAAATTGAAGGTATATATATCTGTAATCCCTCCTACTTGGGAGGCTAAGGCAAGAGGATCACAAGTTCCAAGGCCAACCTGAGAAACTTAATGAGACCCTGTCTCAAAAAATAAAGGGCTGGAGCAGTGGCTCAGCAGTTACTGCACTTGCCTGGCAAACGCGAGAACGTGAGTTCAAACCCCAGCACCATGTACACAATGAAGTGTCTGAGGAATGAAGGTCACATGAAAAACTAAATGAGGATTGCTTCTCTCTTTCTCTCTCTCTTCCCCCTCTTTCTTAAAATAAAAAATAAAAAAGGCAGCTGGGTGTGGTGATACATACTTGTCATCCCAGCAACATGGGAGGCTGAGTCAATTGTGAGACCCTGTTTTGTTTTGTTTTGTTTTGTTCTGTTTTTTTTTCCCTTAAAGAGAGAGGGACAGTAAGAGACAAAGAATTAATATTTATTTAGTTTTTCATGTGGTTTTTGTTGCTTCAACACTTTGTTATGTACATGGTACTGGGGTTTGAGCATCGCAACCGCTGAGCCACTGCTCTAGCCAGCGACCCTGTCTTAAAATACAAAGTGAAAAGGGCTGGGGATGTGACTCAGTGGTTAAGTGCCCCTGGGTTCAATCTCCAATACCAAGAAATAAAAATACACAAAATAAAAAGAGCATGGCATATAGGTCAGTGGTAGAACACTTGTCTAGCTCGTTCAAGCCTGGTTTTAATCCCTAGTACCGAAACAATTGACCTGCAGATGGGGCTGGAGTATGCTCAGTGACAGATCCTGGGCTCAATTCCTAGCACCCAAAAAAAAAAAAAAAAAAATGACCTCTAGAACTGGATATAATGTCATACCTACCCTCCCAGCTACCCGGGAGGCTGAGCCCTGTAGTTCAAGACCAGTCTGGGTAACCCTGTCTCAAAAAGAAAACAAAAATTTTTGTTGACCTCTGAAGTCCCAAGTACATCCCTTAGTAAGGTAGATTTAGTTGGAGGCCAATTGCCTCTGTTCACAATTCTTGCTTACCCTAAGAACAAGGCTCTTTCCTTCGCCATCTGAATTCTAAACCTGACATAGGTGTACAGAATACCTGACAGCTGTGGGCCTCTCTCAGCACAGGGACACTTGTTCAGGTAGACAGAGCCAAAGGAAGAATGCGAGGAAAGGTCTGAAGAGTCTGCTTTATGACTGGTATCTCTGTCCCTTCGCTTAGGTTGCTGAGATCACAGGTGTTGTGGAAACTGCCAAAGTTTACCAGCTGGGTGGCACCAGAACAAACAAAGGGCTACAACTACGGTAAGAGGCACTTTTGTGGCAGCTTTGGTTTCCTCTTCAAACAGGCACTGCTTATTGGACTGTCATTGCCTCCATTGTGATGTTTACTGTTTCTGTGGATTTGTATGATATCTTTGCCCATAGAGAAAGTTCCCAGATATTGTTCTCACTCAAGATGCCAGGCTGGCCAATTTAGTAAGACCCTGTGACAGCATAAAATAAAAAGGGCTGAGAACCAAGCATGGTGGCGCACACCTGTAATCTCAGCAACTTAGCAAGGCCCTGAGTAAGTTAGTGAAATTCTGTCTCAAAATAAAAAATAAAAAGGGCTGGGGATGTGGCTCAGTGTTTAATCTTTGCTGAGTTCAGTCCCTGGTACCAAAAAGGGAGACTGGGAACATAGCTCTGTGCTAGAGTACTTGCCTAGCATGCACAAGGTCCTGGGTTCAACCCAACAAACAAACAAACAGAAAAGGGGGTGGGGCATGGAATTGGAAGTGGTAGGACATACAGAAGAATGATTTTGGGTTGTGAGAGACCCTCCTGCCAGAGCCCAGCAGATATTTTCTTGTAAGCATGGTCAGGAGGCTTCCTTCTGGTCCCGGATCTCTCATTTAACTAACTTCATCTTTGACAAGTCAGATCACCTTTCTGGACTTAGTTTCCTCTTCAGTAAGAATGAATGTGTCGGGGTTGGGAACACATTGGCTGAGCGCTTGCGTAGCACACACAAGGCCCCGGAGCCTCAGCCCTGAAAGAAAAAAAAAGAATGTGTCTGTCATTCACTCAACAATTTGTGCCAGGTACTGTTCTAGTCATCAGGATAAGAAAATAACAAGACAGACATACACAAATACCTCCCCTCCTAAAGCCTGAGAATTCTAGCTGGACATGGTGACGCATGCCTGTAATCACAGAGGCTCAGGGGGCCAAGGCAGGGTGATCTCAAATTCAGAGCCAGCCTCAGCCACTTAGCAAGACCCTGTCTTAAAATAAAAAGGGCTGGGGATATGGATCAGTAGAAATTTCTTTTATTATTATTATTATTATTATTTCTATAAGT
Source organism: Aplodontia rufa (assembly GCA_004027875.1). Classification (NCBI taxonomy): domain Eukaryota; kingdom Metazoa; phylum Chordata; class Mammalia; order Rodentia; family Aplodontiidae; genus Aplodontia; species Aplodontia rufa. Next base: position 93,395 of record PVKS010002364.1, on the reverse strand, counting down.
CTTCCTAGATGATTCTAAAAGGTAGCCAGGATTGAGAACTACACAGACAGATGGTACACAGGGTTGGTAGGGTTGCTTTGCTGATCCTAGAGTCAACACACACATTCTTAGAGATTCTGTCTCTCTTTTATGTAGGCATGGCAATGACCAACGAGTGTTTCGCCTAGAATTTGTCTCAAACCAAGAATTCACTGAAAGTGAATTCATGAAGTGGAAAGAAGCAGTAAGTGTCTAGAGACTCCCTAGCACTTGTTTGTAAACACTGAGAGTCTTTTTCCAAATTCCCTTAATAATAACCCTTCTCATGTTTTGGTCCAGATGTTCTCTGCTGGCATGCAGTTGCCCACTCTAGATGAAATCAATAAAAAGGAATTATCTATTAAAGAAGCTCTTAATTATAAATTCAATGATCAGGACATTGAAGAGGTAAGAAACCTGATATCCCAGAGCCTGCAGGTTAATCAAGTTCATCAGGGTTTAGAGATCATAATTTTATTTTCTCTCCCTATGTCTTGACAATTTTAGCTATGCATGAAGGTGAGGGAATACAGATATTGTTACATTATTATTTATAGTTCATCAAGCTTTTCTCATCTACAGATGAGACTACATAGACTCAAGTGTATTCAGGGTCCAGGGATGTGTATTCTGCTAGGTTTGGTCCTTCTGGAAGCTTTGTTACTCCAAAATATTTTGGTAAAATTCTTTGATTTCTGTTCTCTTGGACAGTGGCTAGCCTTACAATACCAGGCCCTTGGGCTGCTGCTGTTCATTGGTGCATGGTCCTTCAGACTGTCCCAGAAGAATCTCCGTGACCCTGGAAGCAGCATAGTATCCCTTGGAATGAACTCTCTCTCTCTGGGGCATGACACTGCTATAGGAAGAGCAGTCCCCTTTTAACTAGCTGCTTGCCTCCAAAATGGGCTCACTTAGCCTGTCTACAAAAATAGCTTAGGAATACCTCACTGCTGGTATCTCCTCTCTGGTACAGATTGTAAAAGAGAAAGAAAGGTTCAGAAAAGCTCCACCCAACTATGCTATGAAGAAGACTCAGCTGCTAAAGGAAAAGGTAAGGATTTGTGTTTGAGCCTCTCTGCCCATCCTGTAAGGAGATAATGCAAATCAAACTTGTCCATCCTCTGCCAAGTTAGTGGTAGCAGGATTAGGACAAAATTCTGGGCAAAATTCCTTGGCTGTTTTCCTTTCTATAAATTGAAATTGATCTTGTTCCATTCTCCTTACTTTTTAGTCATTTTAGTTGCATGTATAGTAAAATAGACCCCCAAAGCCAGATAGATGGTATGCACCTGTAATCCCAGTGACTCAGGAGGCTGAGACGGGAGGATCACAAGTTTAAGGCCAGCCTCGGCACTTTAGTGAAACTCTGTTTCAAAATAGAAAGGACTGGTGATATAGCTTAGAGGTAAAACAACCTGGGTTCAATCCCTGGTGCCAAAAAAAAAAAAAAATTAGACTCAGAATAGCTTTCAATACTAGGTCTGAAGAGACAACTGATATTATTGAGCCCAGTGGCAGGTGGCTTTCCATTCTTCACATCATGATGAGGTGAGCATTGCTATGATAGTTTAGTCATATGGGCCTGGGTTAGAAGCTTGATGTTGCATATCACTGCCACCAGGGGCCCATAGCCAGGTAGCCATAAGTAATGTGTAAGAAAAACTACACATTGTATTTGTAAAGTATTTACTCTTCTCTTACATCTCTTGTCATCTCTTCATCACATGAGATACCTTTCCTGTGCTGGAAGGGGATACTTGATATAGAGCCAATCATAGCCAAGAGCTCACATGTCTCTGTGTGCAGGCGATGGCTGAGGACCTGGGAGATCAGGACAAAGCAAAACAAATCCAAGACCAGCTGAATGAGCTGGAGGAGCGGGCAGAGGCCCTGGATCGCCAGCGGACCAAGAACATATCTGCTATCAGGTTTGTTAATTGAGCCTGTTTTAGTTGGGCCCCTATCCTTGGCCCACACACCTTGACCAGAATTATCAGGCAAGCCTGTGGCCTTGTATCAGTGCTGCACTGACTGACTCCAGATGTCCAGGGTCGGGTCTCTGTGGCTCCCTCCCTCTCATAGTCCACTGACTCATCTCTCTTACTCACACCATAGTTATATCAACCAGCGGAACAGGGAGTGGAACATTGTGGAGTCTGAGAAGGCCCTTGTGGTGAGTAAAACAACTTTATCTTGATCATTGGAAAAAAAATAATAAAATGATAAGAAATTTTTCTACATGTTGTCCAGGTCTATATTTTAAATTTTTGAAATAGCATGTGCAGTTAGCATACACTTACTCTCTGCATGTATATATTAACCCGTGTAATTTATTAATTACAGCAGTCTTTTACCCTGCTTTACCTTTTTCTGCCCTTGGCCTATTCCACAGATGTTCATTCTTATCAGTTTCTGATTTTGGGTGGTTTCCTCATATCTGCTTTGTTGTTCTTGAAGGGAAAAAAAATAATAACTTCTGTTTGTATTTTTTTTCTAGTCCTTTGCAAAGAGGTTATTTATATGTAAGCTTATGGTGAATGAGAAGAGGGGAAAAGGATATATGGTTCTCTAATGCACGCTTTCTGTTTCAGGCTGAAAGTCACAACATGAAAAACCAACAAATGGATCCCTTTACCAGGCGGCAGTGCAAACCAACCATCGTTTCTAACGTGAGTGCCTAAAGAGGACATTTTTAGTCAGGACCTAGATTCTAGGACATCAAATGAATTCCATTAGGAAATTAATAAAGAAGTTAAAAATAATGTTTTCCTAGCTGGGATTTGCTTGCCTCAAGTTCTTAAGTCCAGATACTTCCTTTTTTTATCTTGCTATAGGGCATATAGGTAGTGAAAACCTGACATGGATTCTTAAAAACCTAGTAATTAACCCCTTTGTACCAGGGGGGGTTCATAGTGCAGTTCAATGCAACATGGTCCCTAAAATAAGTTAAAGTGCTTGGGACCAGAAGTGTTTCAGAGTTTGGATTTTTTCAGGGTTTTGGAATATTTGCATAACTTGGGAATGGGACCCAAATTCACACCTGAAATTCATTTGTTTCATATGCATGTCCTACACATCCCCTGAAGGAAATCTTATATTTTTAGTGTGCCTGTGTTTTGAGTACAACCTGTCACATGAAGTCAAGTGTGGAATTTTCAGCTTGTGACACCATGTAAATGCACAAAAAGTTTTGGACAGTAGAGCTCTTTGGATATCAGATTTTCATATTAGTAATGTGTTACTTAGTATGGGCCTGGGAGGCAGGGCTTGTTTTTCTCCACTACTGGGGGGCCTTCACATGCTAGGCAAGCACTCTGCCACTGAGCTGTATCCCCATAGGCTTAGTTTTAAAAGCTTTTAATTGCTCTTCTTTTGCTGCCTTGAGGAAAACGCCACTGAGCTACTAATGAGTCCACTGTGGTGCTTACGATGTTAGTGTTGTAGGTAGAAATCTGGCAGTAGGACTCTGAATGTTAAAAATTTCCAAAATAACTTGTTTTCTCTCTTTCTCTCTCTCAGTCCAGAGACCCAGCTGTTCAGGCTGCCATTTTGGCCCAGCTGAATGCAAAATATGGTTCTGGAGTGTTACCAGATGCTCCAAAGGAAATGAGCAAGGCAAGTGCAGTCCTACCCTTGGCTACAGAGTTAAGAGTGCTGACTGGAACCCTGAGTGAGCACCTTACTTGGTTTGCGCTTGATTTTTCCCACCTGTAAGAACATGGAGGCCCAGTTACAGTCCTTTCTCCATCGTAGTTTTGTTTTGTTTTTAATATCAGCAGTACTGCCAGGCCTGGTGACACATACATAATGCCAGCAGCTGGGGAGGCTGAGGCAGGAGAATCCAAGTTCAAAGCCAGCCTCAACAACTTAGTGAGGCACTGATCAGCTTAGCAAGACCCTGTCTCAAAATAAAAAAGAGCTGGGGATGTGGCTCAGTGGTTAAGTGATTGGGTTCAATCCCCAATGCCAAAAAATCAGCAGTACTGAATTTTGATCAAATAACCTAAACTTTAAACTCTGCACACTTACTTAACTAGGGTTAAGGCCACTGTGTCTTTGAGCCACTGGTTTCTTTACATCTCTACAGCACATTTACGGTATAATACTGTAACCCCTACCTACCTTACAGGATAATTAGGAGGAGCAGTTGACATGTTGTAAGGATCAGATGGTTATGCAAGTGAAAGCAAAAAATGGGAAACTGAGAGAAACTCCCCATTTACAGTTTTCTACCCTAGTTGGGTCTTTACCTGTGGAGACCACTGTCCTAGGAATTCCTGCTATCTTGGGTCAGAAGATGTCCTATTGTCTTAAGCCCACCTTTCCTACCTGCATACTACAGACATGCCTGCCTTCTCCTTTTTGCTTTGAAGCCTAAAAAGACTTCAGAAAAGAAAGCTCTACGTCTATGGTCTCTCCTGTCCTCCCTTTTTGAGACAGAATCAGAAAAGGGCTACATCAGGAAAATCTAACAAACTTGAATGAGAGCTTTGACCATTAGTGGCTGCTGCTTCTTGAAATCATCTTATATGTATGCTTTTTAAAATTAACGTTCCTCCTCTTGTTGCAGGGTCAGGGAAAGGATAAAGATTTGAATTCTAAGTCAGCCAGTGACCTCTCAGAAGACCTGTTCAAAGTGCATGACTTTGATGTGAAGATTGATTTGCAGGTTCCCAGCTCAGGTATGTGAGGGTGGGGAAATAGTGATGGCTGAGGACTCCGTGGATCCATGGCCGTATTGGCCAGTGAGGAGACCTAACTCTAACGAAGAAATGGGGGTGTCTGTGGAGGCCAGGGCCAGACTGGCTGCAGGGGTTTGAGAGCAGGCCGTACTCAGTAAGGCTTGAAGGAATGAAGCATAAGACTAAAAGAACTTTGTAGGTACTTCACATGCCAATTTTCTCTTCTTTCCCACAGAGTCAAAGGCCTTGGCCATCACCTCCAAGGCTCCTCCAGCCAAGGATGGGGCTCCAAGGAGATCTCTGAACTTGGAGGACTACAAAAAACGACGGGGGCTTATTTGAGCGCACCCAGCCTGCTGCTTCTGACCCTGCATGCCCCATCAGTGTCCTACCTTTCCTCTTTTCCTTTGATTTGCCCTCTTTGGGCTGGAGCAGCAGTAGACCTGGGAAGAGACTCTAAACTGCCAGTCATCTGTAATATAAACCATTTGCTGTATAGACCTCCCTTGTCTGCACCATCTCCCACCAACCCCTGGGCCCCACCTAGTGTGGATCTGGGCTCAGTTGGGCTTTTTCCATGTCTTTAGATTTGTGTTTGCCTTTTTTTTTTTTTTTTTTAACCGGCACAGTTCATTGGCCACTCTACACACATTCAGTATTACCATGGAGCTGGGATTCCTGCTGGAGCCCCTGGTGGCGATAGCAGCAGCACTGGGCAGTCTCCTCTCCAAGACTGCCTTGGACCCAACCATTGAACTTTTGGCACCTGACCCTTGTGGAGGGAGCAGGGATTGGGCACCTGCAGTCCTCCTTACTCTCTCCTCATCTTCTTTCCGCCTCTGCGGAAGAAGGACTTTCAAAACCAATTTAGTTTCCAAAAAGTGTACATTTGTGGGGAGGGAGGGGGTCTAATTTGAGAGAGAGAGAGAGAGAGAGAGTGAGTGTGTGTGTGTGTGTGTGTGTGTAAGTGTGTGGGTTTTTTTATCATTTTTTAAAAATTGCAGTACTCTTTGTATCAGTCTGTCATTGGTCTATAGCTGTTTCAGATTTTTTTCAGCTGTACTTGAGCATCTGAAACTGCAAGAAAGAAACTCATTAAATGTGATCCTTCTTTATTAAACAGACCTGACTGCTGTAGCTGTGTAACTTCCCCTACCTTCTCTTCCTCCATCACCTCCCCACCTACAAGAAAACTCCCCAGTTTAGCTCCCTTCCTTCCAGGCTGTGTCCTGGCAGGTGAGAGGGAAGCCTGCGGCAGGTACCAGGAGGGGAGCAAAAGTGTCTTGCTTATCCCATGGGTACAGCCCACAGCTTCTTGGCTAAACACAGAGTGTGTCTTGTTCCCACCCAGTGTACCTGTGTCTTCCTAGTGATTCTGTTATGATGTTTTGGCAAGAATAACATTTTGTTTTGTTTTTTTTTTAAAGAAATTATTCAACATGAATGTGGAGAGCAAACAATAAGATTTAGATTGCAAATGTTACCAGCATGTGCAGTTGTGTGTGTGTATACCTATATATATGGTAAACATATATATTGTTGTGCAGCTAGGGTGAAGCCAGCAAAGAGGTGTGTATGTCGTTATGAAATGTTTGAAAAGAGATAAGCTGACTGCTTGATAATCATTCTCAGGTGTAAAGCTCCAAGTGTAAATAAAAGTGGCATTTAACAAATCTTTTCAGAACAAAGTACAGCTGACTATATATACCAAGAACTAAGCTAAAGAAACAGCTGAGCGCTGCTGATTTCCACAGGAGGGAGAGGAATCAAGAAGGTCTACTCTGTACTTCTTCAATCAACTTTTGTATAAGCAAGGGGATGATGGGAAATCACAGAGTTGTATTGAAACATGAACTTGGTAACTCTTCTGGGTTTGGTAGAGCCTCAGTGTTGCTTTAACTTAGTTTACATATTTTTTAAAAATCGGCTATGGGTGGTTTTAAAGAAGTATTGTGACTGTGTAAAATTGGTAAATATAACTGTAACACAGCTATGTGGTAGCTGTGACAGTTCATTTGGGCAAAGGAGTGGTGATGGACTCATTAAAATCATATATACTTGAATAGTCCATTGACCGAAACTCTTTATAGACTGTTGTGTAAATGTGGAATCACAGACTGTTAAACATTGCCTGGACTCTAGTAGAGTCCTGGAGCTGCTGGGACCTCTCCTATCATGTCAAACTTGGACTTTTTCTTTCTAGTTTTGAAAGACGTAAAAATCATAGAATCCATATAATTTGCTGGGAGTCATTCTGATCCACCATGTAGATCTGTATTTAGTATCATTTGGATTTGGAGAAGTGTCGATTACATTATGGCTGTGTAATAAAATTTTTATTAAAACTGCATCACACTGTAGCACTTTGCCACTACCTCCCCACCTGCAGCTGCTGAAACCTTCATTCTGAGATGCCAAAGCACTGAACAGGGAGAAAAGCCAACCAAAGAAGACTGAAAGTTAACTTACCACCTGAGTAACCTACCTGGCAATTGGGATCAAGACTGAGGACTTCCTGCAGTCCCAGCTGAGGCAGGGCCTCTAAGTCACACTCTTGGCCAGGCCTAAGACACTGGCTTTGTCCCACCGGCTGGGCTTCTTCATGGCTCACAGCATTTCTTGTGCTGGGGAACTGCCTCAGTGGTCCCCTCCACCACCACCGCTCCCAGTGTGGTTTCAGTGTTGAAGGGTGCAGCACCCCAGGCTGTTTTATACATTTTTCAGTTCCTTCCAGGAAACGAGAAGATCAATGTCCATGTGCTTAGTTCATGATGTATGTAGGTCTGCTTTTCTGTCTTGTTTTTGACAGGTGCAGGGAAAGCACTGCCTGCAACTTCCCTTCAAAAAGAATGCCTTTGTTTTCTTTGTTTCTGAGAAGTCCTGAATTGTCACTCAAATTGTACAGATATTTGTAAATAAACTTGATGCCATTTTAACAAGGGAATCAGATTTAGTCTGAGGCTTGCATCATGAGTGGCACCTCAAAGTGCAAAAGAGCCTTTTGCTCCTTTTCTTCCCCTTCGGTTAGCACTGCCCCCCCCAAAAAAAAAGTGGTTGTTGACAACTTCAGCAGCCTGGTTCTCCAGAAGCCTCTCCAGTTGTCCTATCTTGGTAAAGAATCAGTGTTAACGGAGCACGACAGGCACCTAATAGGCTGTCTAACCCTAGTGAGAATCTGACCCTAACGTTTCATTTGGCCGAGGCAGTTCCTGTGCTGTTTTCTGCCTTTGTGTGTGAAGTAGGGGTCCAGGGGCATAAGTGTGTATATGGAGGAAACTGATATCCTTCTGGCCTGCCCCAAGGAGGAAGACTGGTAAGGATGCCCCATTCCTAGTGCCTGAAGCTGTATCTGAACCACCTTTGGGGCCATATTTTAGAAAGCAAAAAGACCTCTCACCTCTATAGACATGGCAAGGTGAAAGATGGCAGTCACCTAATGGGAGAAGCCAGGTCCAAGGCTGCCATTGGTGTTGGAGAAGTGGACCCCTAGGATTTAGCCTGCAAGAGTTTTCTTGAACTCCTTGTTTCCCAGTGCTTGACTTTTAGGAACAGTGAAACTGGACAGACAACATAGTCAACCTGCTTTTCTCTCAGAATCTAGGTTCTTTGGGGCAGCCACTTGCTGCCTATTACTGGGAAACAAATATAAGCACCTCCAGTGCAAAAGGAGGAAACAGGGGTGGTAGGGTGATCAACTTTATCTCCCAACTGCTTCTAGGACAGAGACCATTTCCTGAGTAACCAGGGGTTGGCTGTGGTCCAGCAGGTGCAGGGAGCCAGGAAGTAATTGATCTCAGCTTAGATTTTTTTTTTCATTGATTTCCCAGACCAAAACTGGGGTCCCTTGGTCATCTGTGTTCGGTCACTGAAAGGAATAACCTTGAGGGTGCAGCCTGCTTTTTATTTCCCTCAGTAAACTGCCCAGACTGGCCTGGAGTTTATAATCCTCCTGCCTCAGCCTTCTGAGTTACTGGGATTATAGGTGTGTACTACAGTGGCCAGAATAGTCTGCCTTTTCTGTAAGGTTGCCCAGGCCAGCCCCAGTGCCTGGTGAAGGAAACCTGGGTGTGGAGATCCTTGCTCCCAAGTAGGGCTTAGCAACTAGCGCACAGGCATATCTAGAGTTTCCAGTTTGTGCTCCAGCCCTGTGAGCACAAAGAGCCACAAGGTAGCCCAGTTTGGTGCAGGGTTCACAGGACTGAGCCAGTTAATTCCTCTGAGACACATTTCCTGTCTAAAAGACAATCTTGCTGGGTGTGGTGGCACATACCTATAATCCCAGTGACTTGGAAGGCTGAGGCAGGAGGATTGAAAATTCAAGCAAGCCTTGGCAATTTAGCAAGACCCTGTCTCAAAACAAAAGGGCGGGAGATGTGGCTCAGTGGTTAAGCGCCCCAGGGTTCAAACCCCAGTACCAAAAATAAAAATTAAAAAACAAGGTGCTGGAGTGGTGGCTCAGTGGTTATGGCACTTGACTTCCATGTGCAAGGACCTGGGTTCCAACCCTAGCACCACCTACACAATGAAGTGTCAGCAAGGAAAGTCACATGAAAAACTAAAATTGATTCCCTCCCTCCCCGTCTCTCTCTCTCTCTCACTGTTCCTCTCTCTCTTTAAAAATAAATAAATAAGCAATCTATCCCTGGGTGTGGTAGCACAGGCCCTAAGCAACTTAGTGAGACCTGTCTCAAAAAAAATAAAAAGGGCTGGGGGTGTAGCTCAGTAGTTAAGCACCCATGGGTTTAATACTTGATCCCTACCCCCCAAAAAAAGTCGCTGAGAAAAGTTGTGAGAAATTGTTTCCTTCCCCTGAATGCCTTCCGTTCAGTCCTAAAGCATTCTTTGTTTTTTTGTTTTTGGTACCAGGGACTGAACCCAGGGATACTTAACCACTGAGCCACATCCCTAGCTTCCCCCCCCCCTACCCTACTGCTGCTTTTTTTTTTTTTTTTTTTTTTTTTTTTTTTTTTTTTTTGAGATAGTTCATGTTAAATTGCTTAGGGCCTCACTAATTTGCTGAGGCTGGCTTTGACTCGTGATCCTCCTGCCTCAGCCTCCCAAGCCACTGCTGCCAGGATTACAGGCATGCACCACCGTGCCCAGCTTCCATTCATTCATTTATTCTATAGCTACTTACTTTGAACCTGTTCCAGGTCAGCCTCAGAATTTAGTGAGGCTCTAAGCATCTTAAGGAGATCCAGTTTCAATAAATAAAAAGGGAGTTGGGAGGATCTCAAGTTCAAAGCCAACTGTAGCAATTTAGTGAAGCCCTCTGCAACTTAGAGTCTGTATCAAAAAGCAGGGGTTGGGGATTTAGCTCAGTGGCAGAGCGCTTGCCTAGCATGTGCAAGGTCCCGAGTTCGATCCTCAGCCCTGAAAAAAAAAATCAAAATAAAAAACAAAAAGGGCTGGGGAGGGGCTGGAGCTGTCGCTCAGTGGTTACAGCGCTTGCCTGGCAAACACAAGGACAAGGGTTCAAACCCCAGCACCACAACACAATGCAGTGTTGGAGCAACAAAAGCCACATGAAAAACTAAATATGAATTATCCCTCTCTCTCTCACACTATAAAATAATAATAATAATAAGGGGGAGGGCTGGGCATGTGACCTAGTGGTTAAGCACCTCTGGGTTCAATCTCCAGTACAAAAAAAAAAAAAAAAAAAAAAAGAAGGCTGGGAATATGGCTCAGTGATTCAATCCCCCCCCACACACACACACACAAAATCTATCAAGCTGGGCACAGTGGACCATGTCTGTAATCCTAGCAACTTGGGAGGCCAAGGCAGGAGGATTGCAAGTCCAGCCTCAACAATTGAGCAACCCCCTAGACAACTTAGAGCCTGTCTAAAAATAAAAAAGGCTGAGGATGTAAATAAATCAGTGGTAAAAAAAAAAAAATCTCTCTGAATGGTATTAAATATTATGTGTTCTTGTCCCCGGTAGTTCAAGAAATTCTATGAAGTGGGAGATGCTAGGTTTGGGAATCAAGTTGGCAACTGAGGGGAGGGTGGGGAACAGATGTTTCAGGAGAACAGCCTGGGCATGGGGCTGATTGCAGAGTCTTCAAGAAGCCCCCACCACCAGGAGGCAGGACATGCCACCTCCAGGTTGGGGCCCCAACTGGTAGGCACTGAGTCTGGCCTGAGGAACCTTCCAGAGAAGTGGGCTACCATTCTACCTGCCCTTGATTCTCGCATTCCTTCTGGCCCTGCCACACACATCATTTAAAATTATGAGGTTTTTCTTCCCCACCACCACCAAAAGTAATTAAAACTCAAACCAGAAAAGTATAAGGAGTCCAACAAAGTTCTGATCCTTCTCAGGATAACTACCTTGATAGCGTCTTCAAAATATCAGATTCTTCCCCCACCCCCACCCCACTTAAGTAGCAGGGGATGGCCCTGTTTACTAAGAGCACTGGGAGACTGAAGAACGCTCCCAGCACTGCTCAGCGACACACACTCTTTCACCTAATTTGGAATGTGCCGGCTTATCTCCATTGATTTGGGGGGGCAGGAGAGAGGGGCATACTAGAGATTTAACTGAGGGGCGGTTTACCACTGAGCTACATTCCTAGCTCTTTTTTTTTTTTTTTTTTAAGAGAGAGGGACAGTGAGAGAGACAGGGAAAGAGAGAAACAACTTTATCTAGTTTTTCACATGTCCTTCGTTGCTCCAACACTCAGTTGCGTACATGGTGCTGGGGTTTGAACCCGGGTCCTCGTGCTTGCCAGGCAAGCGCCGAAACCGCTGAGCCACCGCTCCAGCCCCGTTCCTAGCTCTTTTTAAAAATTTTTGAGGGATTGGGGATTTAGCTCAGTGGCAGAGCACTTGCCTAGCATGCGCAAGGTCCCGAGTTTGGTCCTCAGCCCTGAAAAATATTTTTATTTATTTAATTTTTTTTTGGAGACAGGGTCTCACCAAGTTGCCTAGGGTCTGCTAATTTGCAAAGGCTGGATTGAACTCAGATCCTCCTGCCGAAGGCTCTGGGATTACAGGAGGGAGCCACCACTCCCAGCTCCAACCATTTTCCCTGGCAAATTCTTCCTCACACTCCAGCATCCAGCCAAGAGAGGTCACCTCTTCCGGAAAGGCTTGGCCCCTACCCGCTCAGGTCTGGGTGCACCTCCTGCGGGCTCCCCCTCGCGAGGCACTTACCGCCTTGTACGGTTATTTGTGACTTCCCAGCCCCACCTGGGAGCCACCTGGCTCCACACCTTTCTTCCTATCCCAGGCACCAAGAGCGCCTGGAACTTGGTTAACGCCCAGCAAACGTGGTGGAAGGAAGCGGCGGGAGGGACCGAGTAGACATCCTGCCAGGGTCCCTACATTCTGGGCTCCACACATTCTGGGCTCCACGCCTCGGATCCGGTCGCCAGCGCCCGCGCACCGCGCGCAACGCACGCACTGAGGAATGAGACCTGGTGGGGCGAACGTAACCAGCAGCAGAAGCCGATGCGCTGTGGACCCCTAGCCTCCCGGTTGATCCTGGTTCTGCCCTTCCTCTGACGCTCTGTGGTCTCGGGCACCATGCACCCAGCATGGATATTATGCCCGCAGGCACAGAGATCTCCAGTGGCATTAGGAGCTGCGCCCCCACCTCAGCCATTAGGAAGTGAGAGAAGGAGGTCAGCGCACCCCAGGCTTTCCACTGCAGCAGCTTTATACACAGAGTGCCTGAACTCAGACCCTCACAACCCTTTTGTCATCACCACTGGGAGATTCTGATGTTCAAGGATTGAGTCCTGGAGAGAGGGACCCACAGGAACACAAGCTCCGGAAAATCTTTTCACAAATGCGTCAGAACAGGCTATGTTTGTTTGGTTTTGGGTTTTTGGTTTGGTTCTGGGGACTAAACTCAGAAACACTTTACCACTGAGCCACATTCCCAGACCATTTTATTTTTTTGAGACAGGGACTCACCAAGTTGCATAGGGACTCGAAAAATTGCTGAAACTGGCCTCAAACTTGAGATCCTTCTGCCTCAACCTCCTGAGTAGCTGGGACTACAGGTGTGCACCACATTGCCCAGCTGAGAGAATATAGTCTTATTGTTTATACACAGGCATGATCACATAATTTGTTCATTTTAAACGAGAGTGACAGATCATGGAAGGTCAGAGAATACTGTTAGATCCAGAGCCCTGCTAAACTGTCCTTGCTCCTATCCCAGAATATTCCCACAAAATCTAGGCTATCAACTATGGAATAAAAGATTGCATTGGAGGGGCTAAAGAGGTTGCTCAGTGGTGGAGCTCTTGCCTGGCATTGGGAAGACCCGGGTTCAAACACCAGTACCGCAAACACAACTAAAGTGAGGGGAAAAACAGATGAAAATTAAATATTGACTCTTTCCTCCGAGTGTCTGTCTCTCTATCTCTCTCTTAAATGAAGGTGGGGGGCAGCACTGGAGCAGTGTCTCTGCAGTTATGGTGCTTACCGGGCAAGCAAGTTCCAACCCCAGTACAACATATACAACTAAGGGCCAGGAAAAAGAAAATGAAAAACTAAAGTTCATTCTCAAAAAAAAGAGATTGCATTGGAAGCAGGAATGTTGACACATGCCTATAATTACAGCGATTTAGGATGTTGAGGCAGGAGGTGCCCAAGTGCAAGGCCAGCCTCTCAGCAAGTAAGGAAGGTTTTTTTTTTTTTTTAAAGAGAGAAAGAGGGACAATGAGAGAAAAAAATCAAATTTTATTGAGTTTTTCATGTGGCATTCGTTGCTCTGATGCTTTGACATTTCGTTGTATATGTGGTGCTGGGGTTTGAAGCCTCATCCTGGAGCATGGCAGGCAACTGCCATAACCACTGAGCCACTACTCTAGCCCACTAAGGAAAGTCTTAAGCAACTTAGTGAGACACTGTCTTAAAATAAAAAAGAGTGGGGGATGTAGGTCAGTGGTAATGGGCCCCTGGGTTCAAGCCTTGTACTAAAAAAAAAAGAAAATACAGGAGAAACGGGTTTGGGGTTGGGGTTGAGGGTCCCTCTGTCACTCCTCTTCCAAAAGAAAGGAGCTCTCCTATTCTTCTCCATCCTAAAGCTTTCACTGGGCCCTGGCTCTGGCCAGGCTTACAGTCCCCTCTTTAGTATGCCCTGGGCAAGAAAAGAGCAATTAGAGTGACCAGAGTTGGAGAATGTTTTGGATATATGAAACGGCTTGATTGACCAAGATTCCCAGGGCCTCCCTGACAATACACTGGGACAATCCTTAAGATAGCCACTAGGGTTTGTTTTCTGGCTGGATCCCTTCTATTTTCCTTCTGTAAGGCAATGCAAAATAATACATCATCACTCCCAGTAAAGGGGTTCTTTCTTTCAAGAGAGAGGGACAGTGAGTGAGAGAGGAGGAGAGAATCAATTTTATTTAGTTTTCGTGTGGCTTTTGTTGCTCCTACACTTCGCTGTGTACATGGTGCAGGGGTTCGAACCCAAATCCTCAAGCATGCCAGGCAAGCACCTTTAACCACGGAGCCACTGCTCCAGCATCGGGGTTATTTATTTCTATATCTTGTACACCTTGTACAGTGACAGTGCCTGGTTCATAGCAGCTGCTCAGTAGAAGCTTGTTTGCCATGAGTGAAATTTTAAATCACATGTACCACCACAGAATATTGAAATCTTGCATTCAAAAAGTCTGGTGGAAAGACACCAAACTGAACAGAGCATGACTGGTTGTCACTAGAATGAGACCCTGCACCACCTGATCCAGTGTAACATGACAGCCCAACCCCTCCACTCCTCTCCACCACAGAGGAACATTGCCTAGAGGAACATTCAAGTCTCAAAGCACCATGTCCCTCTTCCATTTAGGTTCCAGGCTGTGTCTCCCTTTCTCTCCCCATGATGGGAGGGTCTGCTTGTCAGTCTTAGGAACAGTTGGTGCTGTGCCTGGAAAGGTATGGTGAGCAGTGATTTTGCTCCTGCCCCTGAAGCCACTGGTGCTGCCCTGGGAATGGAGTACAGGTGAGGCTGAGATAGAAAGACCCCCATCCCCAAACCTTTCACCTTGCAGTCTCATTTTTTCAGGCCCACCCCTTTCTCAGCTTTTGTGCCGTAGGGTTTTTTCTCTTCAGGAGGAATACAGTCCTCAGGACCCAGGAATTCGAAGGTCACCAGGGAGAGGCACCTGAAAAAGTAGGCCTCATTAGAGAAGACGATATTAGGGCTTTTGCAGCCAAATGGATGGAGATGGAAGGAATTATGCTCAGTGAAGTAACCCAATCTCAGAGACTCAAGGGCCGAATGGTATCTCTCATCTCTGGAAGCTAGAATACATGGGGAAGCAATATGTTAGACGGCTAAGCTAACAATAACTTCAAATTGTATGATTCTCAACGCAATAGGGGGACAGCTCCCTAGGTTTCTAGGAGACATAGGGAACGGGATGGAGAGGGGAGAGGGTGTATGAAGAACTCCTAGGAGACTGGAGAGTGGGAATATAGGGGAACCATCTCAGAAGCAGATGTCATTCCTCCATGAGATACCCATTTAACACAGGAGTTCTTCTGGGGGAAACAGCAACAGGGGAAACCCAAGCTGGGCATCCATGATTGAGCATTAGCCCTGGATAACTAAGTATATATACATTGGCTATTGATGGTTTGATAATGTTTCCCCCTCAATTGTATCTCTATATCCATCTAATAAAAAAAAAGTAGGCCTCTAAGGTAGAGGAGAATCCCCCAGCTCAGGTGCCACCAGAAGACAGGTTGATCTTCAGACATGGAGCTGGCCTGCGGCCAAGATAGTACAACTTTTATGACCTATTTCAGAACAGCCCACTAATGAGCACCAAAACCTTGACAAACTTTCCATGTCCTAGCTCACCCCACCCCACCCCTGTTCTTATTTTTTTCAATTCACAAGTGGCCATCACCTCCACCTACTATTCAAGCATCAAAAATGAGGAAAGTACCGGGTTGGGGATTTAGCTCAGTGGCAGAGCTCTTGCCTAGTATGGGCAAGGTCCTGAGTTCGGTCCTCAGCCCTAAAAAAAAAAAAAAAATGGGGAAAGTGGCTGACTGCGATTATGCACAACTGTTATCTCAGCTACTCCAACGGCTAAGGCAAGAGGATTGCAAGTTCCAGGCCAGCCTGAACAATTTAGTAAGACCCTGTCCCTAAATGAAAATTTTTTTAGAAACGTGCTGGGGGGGCTGGAATGGTGGCCCAGTGGTTGTGGAGCTTGCCTGACATGTGCGAGGACACGGGTTCAAGCCCCAGCACCACATGCACAGCAAAGTGTCTGAGCAACAAGAGCCACATGAAAAACTAAATAGAATTGATATTCTCTCTCTTTCTCCCCCCCCCTCCCCCCGCTTAAAGAAAAAGGCTAGGGATGTATCTCAGGGGTGAAGTGGTGCCCCTGGGTTCTATCCTCAGTGCCAAACAAAAATGACAAGAAACTGAGCACAGCACAGGAATGGAAGTCAGGGGTCCTTGTCAGGACACAGTGACTTTTCCACCGAAGTTGTGGATTTGTGTAAGCGACCTAACCTCCACTTCACCTTTGTTACATTCTGTAAGGTGAGGATAGATTAATCTAAGGCTCCTTTCTGCTCCCAGAATTTATGGGATTAATTCTCAGTTTACCTAAGTGTGCCCCTACCTGTCCAATGAGGGACATCTGGGCAGAAACAGCAAAGAGTGATTTTTTCATTATTTTATTTATCTTTCCATCTGGCCTTCATTTCTCCAACACTTAGTTGTGTATGTGGTGCTGGGGTTTGAACCCAGGTCCTTACACATGTCAGGCAATTGCCCCAACTGCTGAGCCACTACTTCAGCCCCCAGAGTGATTTTTTAATTAAAAAAAAATTGGAGCTGAAGTCGTTGCTCAACGGTTATGGTGCTTGCTTGGCATGCGCAAGGACCTGAATTCAAAACCCCAGCACCTTGTACACAACAGTGTTGGAGCAATGAAAGTCACATGAAAAACTAAATAAGATTGATTCTTTCTCTCTCACTGTCCCTCTCTTTTTAAGGAAAAAAAATTAAATCTTTTTCTCATTTTTAAATTGAGTTTTGTTGTTTAGGAATTCTCTATACATTCTTAGTCTCAATCTTTATCAAATAAATGAGTTGAAAATATTTTCTCACATTTTGTAGATTATCTTTTTATTTTATTGATATCATCTTTTGAAGGACAAAATTTTATTTTTTTTAAAAGAAGGACAGTAAGAGAGAATCAATTTTTTCATATGACTTTTGTTGCTCCAACACTTTATTGTGTATGTGATGCTGGGGTTTGAACTCACGTCCTTACACATGCCAAGCAAGTGCTCCAACCACTTGAGCCACCATTCCAGCCCCAAAATTTTATAATTTTTATGAAATAAACAAAGAATGATTTTTATGTTTTCTAATGTGGTAGATCTAAGACTTAAGGAAGTGCCTAGTACAAGAAGAAATTGCCCTTGAGTTTTCTCTCAGCAGCTGGGTCAGAAACCTAGAATACCTCCTGCTTGTACCTCCAGCATTGCCCACATGGCCTGGTCCACAGGTATGCAGTACACGTTCCCTCCTCTCATTTCCCTTCCTATCTTGACAACTCTGGAGGTCTTGGGTTTTTCCCTTAGTTCACTTCACCCTTAGAGGTCAGCTGCTTTCTACCTCTTGATACAGGCTGACATAGTTCCAGAGGAAGGGGGAAATGAAGGTCAGGACATGGGTGCTCCTAGGCCTTCAAGCTACTGAGTATACCTCACGCAAACACCCAGGATCCTCTAGACCTTAGTGCCCCCAGAGAAGGCACCCATGTGATTTCACAGGTTCTTCACAAAGGAGTCAGTTGTTCAAACTTCTGTATTTTCTTTTTTCTCTCATTCCTTCACTCTTTGCTGAAGTTTACCATTCTCCTTCTGAACCATCTGTTTCCCTCCTCTTGAACCATTCCTTTTTTTAGGAAGAGAGGGACAGTGAGAGAGAAAGAGAGAATCAATTTTATTTAGTTTTTCATCTGGTTTTTGTTGTTCCAACACTTAGTTGCATATGTGGTGCTGGGGTTTGAACCCAGGTCCTTGCTCATGCCAAGCAAGCACCATAACTGCTGAGCTACCACAATTCTTGACCCCTGGCTGAAGGGAGAAAAGGGAAGTTCTTTAATCCCAGGGACTCAGGAGGCTGAAACAAACACAAGGATCACAAATTAAAGGCCAGACTCATCAATTTAGTCAGACCCTAAGCAACTTAATGAGGACTTATCTCCAGTACAAAAACAACAACAACGACAAAAAACAAAACAAACAACAACAACAACAACAACAAAAAAAAAACCGGGAAGGCAAGTCCTCTTGAGGCCTTGTGGCTTTTGGTCAGCCTAGCTTTGGAAGCAATCCTAGGGATTCCCTCTCCTCAAGATCTCACACATCCAGGGCATTAGGTGCCTGATGGGGGTTCCTCACTCTTCTGGAATTTGGGGGAATGCAGAAAATACTGACTTCTCAAAGCAGCCTTTCAATTCAGTTCCATTGACCACCAAGATGTAAAGAGGACAAAGACCTATCCAGTAATGACACTGACGAGTACTTTGCAATGTCTGAGACTTCATCATCAGCACTCTCTTCAAAGTAGTGCAGCCACTACTCTAGGTCAGATAAGTTCTTCCTAAATGTACATGTGAGGAATTAGACTCAAGAGTTGTAGGACTGCCTAAAATCCCATCTGGAATATGGTAGACCTGAGAGACTTATGCATCACTAAAAAGCACTCTGTTTTAGATTTCATGCCTGTTTTGTTGTTGTTGTTTTCAGTGCTGGGGATTGAACCTAGTGCCTTGTGCATGCTAGGCAAATTACTGATGAGCTATATACCTTCAGCCCACATTTAATCTTATTTTATTCTCACAGTAACAATGCAAAGGAGAATCAGCAGAGCTGAAATGACTTTCTTAAAGCCACACAGCACACACCAAGCCTCAGTGCTCCAAAAGGAGAGGAGGAAAAGGAAGGGTTCAGCACTGCCAGCGGGCAGGTGTGTATTGAGGTGGGGGGGATGCAATCCTGGACTTGGTAGGGACAATTGGAGAGACCCAGGCTCCGCCTCCTGACCTTGCTCTCTGCCCTCCAGGAAGCGGGAGCTTCGTGGGATGGGGGTTGGGGGACAACTCCAGCTGGACCCTGAGACAGTGTCTCCACCTGGGCTCACACCCTAGGGTGGGGCTTCTTTGGGAGGCTGATGGCCTTGAACTCCGGTTTTAGGGGCCCTGGATGGAGAAGAGTTCCAGAGATTTGGAAAACTTTGCCTAGGATGGGTGAAACACGGAAAGAAGCATGAAGTACTGGGTGGGAAAGCAGAAGCAGCTCCTTCCTGGAGGGGTCAGGATCCACGGAATCGACTGGACGAATCCTTCCCAGTCCCAAAGCCGTGGAAGGTGGTGAGGCCCCGGAGCCGAGCAGCCCCTCCCGCCTCCTCGAGGGCGGGTCCAGAGGCCGCCGGGACCACGCCCGGGTTTTGTGCCTACAGTGTCTGGGATTCCCTTCCACCGGGAGGAGTAACCCAAAGCCTCCCCAGCGGTGCACCAGCCCAGGGAGGCCCGCGCTTTCTGTGAAAGTGAAAGGAGTGGGCGGGGGGCGCGGCCGAGGCGGGGCCCAAACTGGTAGCGCTGAGGCTCCGCCCCGGGGCAGTCTCAAGCCCCGGGCGCTGAGCGTCTCCAGTCCCCGCCGAGCCGCGGGCTGGTGGGCTCAGTTGCTGCTTCTGTGCCGAGAAATGACCCTGCCCGGGGGCCCGACGGGCATGGCACGACCGGGGAACGCAGGATCCTGCAGCCCGGGGTTGGAGCGGGCTCCGCGCCGGAGTGTAGGAGAGCTGCGCCTGCTCTTCGAGGCGCGCTGCGCCGCGGTTGCTGCCGCAGCCGCCGCAGGGGAACCCCGGGCCCGTGGGGCCAAGCGGCGTGGGGGACAGGTCCCAAACGGGCTTCCCCGGGCTCCTCCAACCCCAGTGATCCCGCAGCTGACCGTGACAGCCGAGGAACCGGACCTACCCCCGGCCAGCCCTGGGCCGCCTGAGCGCGAGGGTGACTGGCTCCCGGCAGGGGGCTCGCACCTGCAACAGCCACGCCGCCTTTCCACCTCGTCGCTTTCCTCCACCGGCTCCTCGTCGCTGCTCGAGGACTCGGAGGACGATCTGCTGAGCGACAGCGAGAGCCGGAGCCGCGGCAACGTGCAGCTGGAAGCGGGCGAGGACGTGGTTCAGGTATGGGCCGCGGGGGCGGGGCCAGCGCCGGGCACCCGGGCTGCGCTTCGGGGACTGAGTTTTGAAGCTCTTGGAGGACCAACTCCTGCCCCACGTTCCCTGGGTTTAGGGTCCTTTTCTCACTGTTAGGAAGGAACAGGAGGGTCGGAGGGGGGAGCCAGGCCTCTCTCACGCCTTGGCAGTTTTCACCTCGGCTCCGCAGATGGGTCGCGACTGGGCCCTGGAGCGTCTAAGAACTGGGGTGAGAGTATGCGAACCGCTATGGGGATCGGCGGGGCGGGGGCTCATACCTTGGTGGCAGTGAGGTAGCTCTGGGGGATCAGAGGAGCTTAGTCTTGCCCCCTGAACCTTCGGAGAGAGGGACGAACGGTCGCTTCCCTCTCTCCCCGCCCCCTCTCAGTGCCGCGGCCCCACCCCCGCCGTTGCCACGGTTTCCCTCTCCTGAGTGGGAGTGGAACGGCGCTTCAGGCTCTGCTCGCGAGCCGCTGCCGTCTGCTCCCGGCGCCCGCACGAGGCGTGGACCCAGGAAGGGAAGACGAGGGGCTGGGAGCTCTGGCAGGGAGCGGAAGGCAGCCCACCTGGTGCGCACCTCAGTCTCCTCGGCTTACTTCTCCTGCGTGTGGCCCAGGAGAAGGTAAACTGAGGCTGAAAGGAGACATGCCAGTCGCTGCCTGTGGTAGCCTGGATGTTCTGGAACCAAGTTTGGCCCTCAGATAACAGGCCAGAGTGGGGTGAAGTCAGTACTGGCGTTCGCCTCTTAGGGGGTGTGCACCTCCTGGGACAGCGGCTTTGTCCCCCCCCCACCCCGGGTTTTAACCAAAGTCAAATACTTTAACTGCCCGCATTCAGTATAGCATTGCTCTAGACCCACATTGCAGAAGTGTCCCTAGAGCCGAGGCAGAGGCGAGGGGCGCCCGGCTGTCTCCAGGCCTGCCCAGAAGGCAGTGTCCAGGCGACTGGGGGTGAGAGCTGCGGGCGCGCGCCGGGGTTACCTGGACGCTGCGGCCAGAGTGCTGGAGTGCGGCCCGGGCCTTCCGGACCCAAGCTCCACGCACACTGGGATTGGACGGGGCGGGGGCGACAGACTGTGTAACAACTTGCAGTGGTTGCGTGACTCAGTGCGCTTCGGAGACTTACAGTGTCCAGAGGGCGTTGGGGTTTGTAAGTCACACACACACACACACACACACACACACACACACGCACACACGCACACACACACACACACCCCGCAGAGAAGGAACACTTCGCCGCGGCCAGGTGCGGGCGCGAGGGCTCAGTCACGAGCCTGCCGCTTTCGTCTCCCCACGGCGGGTAAGCTTACCCCCTGGCCAGCGATCGTTCCTGGGGCAACCCGGGCCCATGTACTGGAGCGAAGGCCGCCGACGGTTTCCAAGACCTGAGCAAAGACAGGACCCCACCCACCCCTCCCTCCTCAATCGGAGAACTTGAGCCGTCGGTCGGCAGCTCCCGGGCTCAAATCTTTGACATCTGAGAGGCGGACTCAAGGAGAAAGGGCGCGGCCAGTGGGGGCGCAGGCACGCCCTGCTTCCCTCTTCCGCCTGCGGACCCAGCCAGGGGACAAGCAGGAGGAGGTCCCGCAGCCCAAGCCTGGTGCAGTAGGTAGGCAGCCTCGGCTGGGGTCAAAACTCAGAGGACAAGCAGCAGCCGTGTCATGGGTGTCTTTGATCTCTCTCCCACTCTGGGCCTCCTCTTCTCTAGTCGCTGCCTGGAGCTGTTGCAGATGGACGTTGAGGGCCCTTCTAGTTCCAAGGCTGTCTTCCAGGCCTTCCCAACCCCCAGCCCGCCGGGGCCTCCCCGAAGGCAAACAGCCACGGCTGAGAAGATAAGCCGGGGGCTGTTGACAGAGGCTGGCTGCGTCCGCGTGGAAGGGCCCTGAACGGACTTTGCCTCGCGGCGGGTCCCGCAGCCAGCACAGCACGCCCTTCCAGGCCACCTCTAGGGCTTCCCCAGGCCAGGCAGGAAGCAGAACACATCAGGCTATGAAAGATGCACCTAAAGGAAGGGTTCTGCGGCCTCTCTATGGGTCCCAGATTACCAGCCCCTTACACTCTAGCAGAGCAGACCAAAATAAGGGGAGATTCTGCCCGCCTCTGCTGGGCACATACAACCTCCTCCTTGGCCTCAAAGCTCCCTGGACAGCCTCCCCAGAGCAGGGTAGTTAGGACTGGGCAGCCTCCCGACAGTGGTCTTAACTCTGGTAGAAGGAAAGGACAGGGGCAGGGAAACCAAGACAAGCCAAGAAGAGGTCTTCGAGGCTTTTCCCCAAGGGTAATTGTCATGACTAGTCTCACAACTGCCTCCTCAAACAGTTGTGAGGAGTGGCTCCTGTTCAGCTTGTTTTCTTCTCTCAGTGCTCCAGGCTAGGTAAGGAGACCTGGATGCTGTCCCCTCCTGGACTCAGAACCCCCACACATCACTTTCCTCTAATTATAGAGTAGAATTTAGGTTAACAGACTTCCTTTTTAAAAAGCAAATGCCCATGGGAAGGTGAAGTCGTGGGTCAATTTATACCTTAGTGCAAATCATTGTATAAATTTAAACTGATTGTTCTCCCTACCACCACCAGGGGAGTGCTAGTTTGATAGGACAATTGGAACATGGGGAGGGGGTTGGGCTGACAGATAGTTTCGACGGGAGTCTGCCTGACTGACTGGAGGCCCAGAGCAGAAGTGAAGAAAGAGCAAATGAACTGACAGAAGATATGTAGCGAGTCTGGAATGATGCAAGAAACAAGTGTCTTCAAGTCTTCCAAATGCAGTTTAGATTAGAGAGGGTCTGCTCAATAGGACAAACTCCCTATTCAGTCCTAGCAGTGGGGAATTGCCAGAGGGGCTTCCTATGACTTTATCAAAGAACTGTGTGACTTTATCACACAGCTCCTCTGACTTTTGCCTCAAGATACCTAGGTAACCTCTGGCTGTGTGTAGGTTTCCATGGGCGTTTTACTGGAGGGAATACTGGGCCAAAGTATGGGGCTTTGGCCTTTCTGGCAGCTAGATTTCACTCTGTAACATAAAAAATCTGCTTTGTGGTACTCATACAATAAAAGTCTTACCTGTTCAAAAATATCTTCTCTTCTGTTGTTCATGAGCCAAAATTCCCACCCACCTACCAATCCAACCACCCACCAAAGAATGATTATCCAGAAACCTTTTTGAATACATTCGTTTGTGAATGTATTATGTTCCCAGAGGGAGGTGTCTCGCTGAGATGGAAGATGGCAGCCAGTTGGGGTTCATGACATTTGCATCAATTCTATCAATGCTTGACCATATCTGTTACTGACAAGGGAGAAAAATCCTGTCAAAGAAATTTCAGGAGCTTTCACCTGACATAATGGGTGTGGAAGCCCTTTGTTACCTACACAGCTAGAACCATTCATAGTGACTGCTGCTCTTCATTCATGTACGACTCACAAAATCAGGGTAGGAAGAGTAATGGTCCCATTTCACCTCAACTTGAGTGCAAGTTGATGTTATTATCACACATGAACTAAGTGGTAGTGTAACACATCAAGCCCGCTTCACCCAGGCCTACCTTCCAGCCCCCTTGATGCTTCCACATGAACCCAGAATGGATGGTACAGTTCCCTCACCCAGACTAACCCAAGCTAACCCCTTCTATTAGGGTGACTATAGAACTAGTTGTATCCTATTGCTAAGTTCACTCAGGGTTCTACTATTCCCCAATTTTGCTGGCAGGCCCTAAAACTGCCTGAAATTCCCATTTAAATCATTCCTTTGCATGAAAGAAAAATGTCTAGCCAGTAGGGTGAGGTCCCCAAGCCCATCTCTGTTTCCTCAGAGATAAAAACCCTCACAGCCCTTTAAGGCTACAAATCACTGCACAAAGCTCTCTGTCATGTGGTATCCCATTTGACCCCCAAAGGGAGATAAGATGATACCATAGACTTTGGAACCTTCTGGAGCAATTGGACCAGGGGAGGGAGTTGGACTAGTAGAGAGCTTCACCCAGAAATGGGGAGTTGTGGCAAGGAGTAAGGGCATGCAAAGTTCTCAGAGGGCTGATGATGTAGCTCAGTGATAGTGCACTTGCCTGGTTATCCCCAAGGCCCTGGGTTCAATTCCTGGCAGCATGCACACACAAAATTAACTCCTTTAAGCCTTGATTTTCTTCTGTAAAATGGGACTAATAATAGTATTTCATGGACTTGCTGTGCATGGTCATCATATCATGATTCTGAAATGGAATGTGAGAGAAGGGGGTCTGGGATGGTACTACTGAATAACATGGTACATAAATCATCTTCCTGGAATTTTACTTGAGGATTTGGAGGTGGGGAGTTTTATAATAAAACTTGGATTTATTATGCAGGGAAATGCAAACCTTGTGTGTATTTAAAGGTTTTAAAAGGGAGTTTTGAAAGAGATGTCATGTTTCCAGTGGGCTGTTTCTGGCTACACCCCCAGTTCCTAGGGGTTGGACATGTGATTACGCCCTAGTGTGCCATGTAGGGACTTCAGTAGGAAAGCAAGAGCAATGCTGTCTAAGAGAAGATGCAAAAGTGCCTGGCAAGCAGTCAGCAGTTAGTAAATGGTGGCTCATGTTAGGGCATTCACTATGTCCTCCCAGAGGAAACAGGCCCACACATATGACAGTACTTACTTGGGTTCACTCAGCTAGAAAGTGACAAAGCCAGCACTGGAACCAACTGTTCACTCCTTCACTCCCCACCCAGTGCTTTGTCACCAACGCCCCATGGGAAACCCTTTATGGTCAGCAGCCAGCCTCCCACTACTCAGGCCACCTCCTCTGTTCTCCTTTTCCCTCTTAGAATTTCTTATTGGCAAGGAGGCTGGTCCCTGGGTTCTAGTCCTGTAGGAACACATGCATAATTCCTTTAAGCAGTAAGCACCCCTGGGAGGAAGCAGTAGACACAGTTAGATGAGTGAACAAGCAATTCAGATGGTAGACATAGGTCTACTGAGCTTGGGGTGGGGAGCAGAAAGGTCTAATTATATGCTTTCAGGATTAGATGAAGGCCAGAACACAATGTGCATGAGGCAAGGGGTACATCCCCTGAATTCTACATCTCTCTGCCAGTTTTGTCTAATAGGCCCCAGCTTTGCCTCCCATTTTCCAGCTCAGATTTCTGGGACCAGAACAGAACCAAGGGTGGCTTGGGCTTTGCCAACAAGTAAAGAATGCATGGAATCCAGGGACAGCTGAGAGTCCTGGAGAGCCGCAAACCTTTCTTTCTCATGCCCTGCCAGGCTGGCATCCATGCCTTGGACCCCAAAAGGTTGACTCTGTATTTGTTCCCTAAACAACAGGAACTGAGGTCCCTATTGAATGAATCAGTGATCCAGACTTGTCCAGCTTCTGCTTCATACCAAGGAATGAGAGGCCCCAGGGAGATGAGTGCCTGTCACACCAAGATTCATTTACTAGGACATGGTGGTGCACACCTGTAATCCCAGCAGCTCAAGAGGCTGAGCAGGAGGATCTCAAGTTGGAGACCAGTCTCAGCAACTTAGGGAGTCCCTAAGCAATTTAGCAAGACCATTCCCAAAATAGAAAAACAAAAAGGGATGTGACTCAGTGGTTAAATACCTCTGGGTTCAATTCCTGGTACAAAACAACACAACACAAAACAAAACAAAACAAAAAAACCCTCATTTACTACTCACAACGACCCAGAAAGGTTAGTTATTTCCCCATTTTATATATGAAGAGGCTGTTGCACAAAGACTTGTTTCTCAGGCCCTAGAATCTCTTGAGGCATTGGCAAAAATGCAAATTTTTGGCCACACCCCAGACCTACTCAGAATTTCCTTGTAGAAGACCCCATTGCACTGTAATCTGCATCAAGGGTGATCATCAGGTGATTCGGATGCTTACAAAAGTTGGAAAACTTTGATGGTACAATTTAGAAACACATCCACAATAATTTCTGAGTGGTAGAGCTGGGACACACACTTGAGACTTCTGACACTAGGTCCAAGGTTCTTTTCAGTTTCTCTATGTCTGTCTCAGAGCCCACCACATTGGCCCACAATAAACTTTCCATGAATGAAGGAAGGAAGGAAGGAAGGAGGAAATCATGTGACCACAGTTGCTTCCACCACGTTGGGGTCAGGGGCCCTAATTCAGTGGAAAGATTTATGCATTACTGAGATACCAATTTGCAGACTGGGACACCAATTTGCAGACTGGGACCATGTTGCTTTCAGAAAAGCCACTGGCAAAAGATCCGGACCATGGTGAATCTGCCAGTCATGAGCCCTTTCAAGAAGCGCTACGCCTGGGTGCAACTGGCGGGACACACAGGTGAGTAAGCATCACAACGGGTACAGGTGTTTGGGGAGGGTTTCTGGGACCAGAAGGGGCTGACTAACGCTAGCTGGTGTTCCTCTGCAGGAAGTTTCAAGGCTGCAGGCACAAGTGGGCTGATCCTGAAGCGCAGCTCTGAGCCTGAGCGCTACTGCCTGGCGCGGCTCATGGCTGATGCACTACGTGGCTGTGTGCCGGCCTTCCACGGCGTAGTGGAGCGCGATGGTGAAAGCTACTTGCAATTGCAGGACCTGCTGGACGGCTTCGATGGGCCCTGCGTGCTTGACTGCAAGATGGGCGTCAGGTTTGCATGCCCTCCTGGGCGGGGAGGAAACATTGCTGGCTGGGATAATTGCTCAATTTGGTACCCAAAGCCATTGCTCTATGGGGTCCTGGTGCACGTACCTCACGACCCCTTCCCTGCCTGCACTCCCACAGGACTTACCTGGAGGAGGAGCTGACCAAGGCCCGAGAGCGGCCCAAACTTCGAAAGGACATGTACAAGAAGATGCTGGCGGTGGATCCTGCAGCACCCACCGAAGAGGAGCATGCACAGCGAGCTGTCACTAAGCCTCGCTACATGCAGTGGCGGGAAGGCATCAGCTCCAGCACCACGCTAGGCTTCCGTATTGAGGGCATCAAGGTGGGCCAGATCCACTTCACTTTGCTTTGCACCTCACCACCTGGGCCCTTGCTCCCTCCTAGCCCCTCTGCAGGGAGCTGTGTTCTTCCTCCTTTATGGACCACTCCATTAGTAGCATCAAGTGATGCCCTCTGGAGGTGGTCTCACTGTCTCCAGAAGCTAAGGTCCTGGGAGGTACTGCTGCCCTGGCATAGTCATCTTCCCACCACCCCATGGGGTCAGGGCCCCTGACACTCCCTGCCCACCTCCCTGACACTCCCACCTCCTTCAGAAAGCCGATGGCTCCTGCAGCACAGACTTCAAGACTACCCGAAGCCGAGAGCAAGTGACTCGCGTCTTTGAGGAGTTTGTGCAAGGAGATGCTGAAGTGCTGGTGAGAACCTGCTCCTAGAATCCTGAATTGGTGGAACACCTGAAACCAAGGGTCATTTGTTCTAGGCCTTTGCCTATGTGACTTCCCCTGGTAGCATTTATTCTGCTTTTATAATTGCTGTATGTGGGGGTCTCATAACCATCTTTGCCAAGCTCAAAATGTATCATGGCTCCCAACATTAGCAGGACCTCCCTTAACTTATAATTAATTTGCCTACTCTACCCTTTCCAGAGGATGTATTTGAACCGCCTGCAACAGATCCGAGACACCCTGGAGGTCTCTGAGTTCTTTAGGAGGCACGAGGTAAGAGGTCACTGGGGTCAGGGGCTGGGTCTGTGAGGGTTTGAGTGGGAATTGAGTTGGGGGGGTTTTCCAGGAAAAGGCCTAACTGTGTGGGACTTGGCAGGTGATTGGAAGCTCACTCCTCTTTGTGCATGATCATTGCCATCGGGCCGGTGTGTGGCTCATCGACTTTGGCAAGACCACACCCCTTCCTGATGGCCAGATCCTGGACCACCGCCGGCCCTGGGAGGAGGGCAACCGTGAGGACGGCTATTTGCTGGGGCTGGACAATCTCATTGCCATCCTGGCCAGCCTTGCTGAGAGATGAGGCCAACCCTTTGTCCACACTTGAGCCAGAGGTCAAACAGATGTGGACCTGCAGCTGCATCCCCACTGTGCATGCCGGCAAGAGGCAGGAATCCCGCTGGGCGGGCAGTTCATTCAATCCTGCAGGGCACGGTGCCAACCACTAAGGGAGTGCACTGCTGACACCCAGAGTTGGCCTCCATATGAGCCCCAGTGTTCCCAGAGCTTAATGACACTACTTTTACAGGAGGGGAGGGGAATAATGGGCTTCTTCCTCAGCCCAGCTCTTCTGAGGCAGCTCTGTACCTTGCCAGATGGGCTAGATAAAGAATTTTATTTCACAGGTCTAGACCTATTGGTCTAAATTCCCACACTACAAAGGACTCTTCTTCCTAATAAAACTCAAAGACTCAGTTTTGTGACTCAGGCCTCATCCCCTCCCTCCTTTGGCCCCATCTTCCTCAGTTCTATAATCCTTCATGTCCACTCAGATCACTGGAAGATGTAAAAAGAGCTTTTTATTAGAAATACCTGCAGAGTTGGGGATTACCCAGATGATAGATGCTCAAGGGAAGAAAGCAATTTAGAACTCCCCACACAACTGGGGTGCATGGGGATAGTATCTAGTCCCAAAGATCAAAGGCTTGAAGTGGCCAGGCTCTTCCCCAAGAGGCTGGATTGGTTTCCAGCATGCAAATTCCAATACTGCCAGGGCAGCCCTGAGACAGGCCCAGACATGCAGCACAGTCTGCAGGGGGACAGAGGCTACTGGACTAGCAAGCCACCTAGAAGCCTGGAAAGGAGTTCATGTTGGAGCCATTGCTAAGGTTAAGGCCTGAGTCCTCACCATCAGGACACTTTGCGGCCCACGAGCCATAGGTGGGATTCCAAAGGTTCTGAGGTTGGAGACCTTGGGATTTGAGGGTCTTGAGGCTAGAGGACAGCCAAGGGCCAAGAGGTCTCCTTCCCCAGCTTTTCATGTTTTCTGGATTTGGGTCCTGGGGCTGTGGTGATCTTAGGCTCTGAAGACCTGTTCCCCAGACCAGAAGCTCCTTCATCCTCCAGAGTGGGTCTCAGCTCCATTGGTAGTGGTGAATTAAGCACATCAGGGTCCTGTAATGGGAAGGTTGGGGACCAGGGGACCACAGAGTTATTTTATGAGTTTCTTCTTGACTCACAAGACCAGACTAGTCAGAGGGGTCAGGGGAGCATGGGAGATTAAGAGGCACACCTGAGTACAGTATTGAAGGTGCTCCAAGATGCTGGCAAAGCTGGGGCGGAGCTCAGGTTGGTGCTGCCAACACTGGGTCATGATGTGGTACCTGGAAAAAGGTAGGAATTTGTGGCCACCTGTGGTCTTGAGGGACCTCCCTTCCTAGGCAGCACTCCTACCTCACACAGGCCCTGGACAGCCCCTAGTAGGGTCCATCCGGCTCCCTGTGATGATGAAGTCCAGCACCTCCTGGTTGGTATGCCCAGGGTAGGGCATGTAACCCAAGGAGAAGATCTCCCAGAGCAGCACACCAAAAGACCTGCACCACAAGTAGGAAAGACAAGTGAGACCCATGAGGTGTAACTGCCCTTTCCCTCATGCTGGGTGGGATCAAAATGACTGGATAGCCTCAAAGCAGGGTAGGAAACAACTAAAAAAAAAAGAAGAAGAAAAGAAAAAGTAAGTGGAAAAAAAAAAGCAGGGTAGGAAAGTGGAAATGAGGGTGTGTCATCACCAGGAGTCTGTCTTCACCGGAAGCAAGGCCTGGCCCCCCTTTCGGTAATAACTGGCACTACAGGAGGGAGGAGGAAAGTGATGAATTGTTCAAATGCCATCAGGTTCTGGTAAAACCCTCTTGGAATAGCAGTTTCCCACTTCCCCAAGCATCACACCGGTAGACATCTCTTGCCATCCCAAAGTCTCCAATCTTGGCCACTCTGCTGGGCCCAGTGCATCTCAGCAGGCAGTTCCTGGCAGCAATGTCCCTGCAGAATAAGGCAAATGACCACTTTCAGAACTCAGAAGCTCTGACCCTTCCTGATCTATTTCCTTACAAGTTGTGTGCAAGGACTATTCCTTGGGGAATGAGTTGGGCTGGGGGTCCTCTGAGCCAGGACTGCTCCCAACCTGTGCATGAAGTGATTTTCCTCCAGGTAATGGCAGGCCTGGGCTATATCCTGGGCCAACTGAAGCAGGTCCTGCATAACCAGAGGTGATGGCTGTCGCTGGGTCAGGCAGAGGGCACATCAGTCCATGCGGGCCTTCTGACACATGGACATGGTCTTTAGCGGGCCCTGGAAGGCTGGGAGCAAGGTCTTACCAGGTACGGACGACTGTGCCTCAGGAAACTCTTCATGTCCCCTCCAGACATCAGCTCCAGCAGAATGAGGTGAGGCACAGCCCGGAGACTAGCCCCACATAGTGCACAATGTTCTGATGGTTGAACTTGCTGAGTGGGGTATGCACATACCCCATCACCAGGAGGGAAAGAAACATGTCTAAGCTCTGCACAATTGCAGAAGACCTTGTGTCCCTAAATTTGCTACCTCTCAACCCCAGAGCACAGGGGAGGGCCATTCCTGCAGGTAGTCCTGGGCTCTCTCACCTCTACCCCAGCCCAAGCCCCAGGGGCACCTGATGAGGAGCGCCTCCATGAGGAAGTCCAACTCATCCTCATGAGAAGAGAGCTCTGGCAGAGTCTGAGGAGGAAAAACAGAGTTCTGACTTCCTCTGGAAACTTCAGGAGGACAGTTCCCCTTAGCTCAAGCAATTGTCCATTTTAACATGGTGCCCTGCTCTCCTACAACCAGCCAGAAGCCCTACCCCCTCACCTTGATTGCCACCTGTAGGGGGCTGGAGTCCCCAGGAAGGCCAATTACCAGTCCCTCATACACCTCCCCAAAGGCACCATGGCCCAGGGCTCTGCAGGAAGACAGGTTGGAAGGAGTGGGTAGCTGACATGGAGAAGGGTCCTAGAGGGTTATTACCCTCCTTTGTTCCATCATGGGCCCAGCTGACCCTATTTGAGCTCCCTCTGCATCACAGATGTCCCCAAGCACAAGCCCTATAAGCATGGTGCTAACTCACACAGAGCTAGGACAGAAGAGCAGATAAATGGGATTGGAGCCAGGGTGGGTACTGGGGATTGAACCCAGGGGTGCTGTATGACTGAGCTACATCCCCAGTCCTTTTTATTTACTTATTTTTATTTTGAGACAGGGTCTTGTTAAATTGCCCAGGCTGGCCTCAAACATGATTCTCCTGCCTCAGTGTCCCAAATTGCTGGGATTACAGGTGTGCATCCCCACATCAGGAAATAAGGCCTTCTCTTATGGTGTTGCAGATACCCCAGAAGGGAGGCAACACTTGGGTTTTAGAAGAGTCAAATTCCAAGGTCTTTATCACTCCAGATTGGGGCAGAGAACTGAACCTGAACAAGTTACTTCTTTTGGAGCTTGGGTGGGCCTCCATCTCCCTACTAAGGGGTTTGGCTTGGATGCTCAAATGCACCATAATTAATCCATAATCTACCACAGCAGGGAGAGGATCAGGGGTAGGGATTCAGAGCACAAAAGTTCTCAGAAAAAGGTGGAGGACTCACCTGAGCAGAGTGACATTGGCTGGGGAAACCTCTGTGAGCCTCTGGGGCAGAGGCCATGACTGAGTCATGCCAAGCCCTACCTGGCAGTAATAGGGATTGGGGGCTGTCCTGATGGCAGAGGTTCGAAGCTTGCTTAGCTCACGCTCAGGGCCTGTCCGCCTCATCCCCCAAAGGCTCTGCCACTTCTTCTGGTTCACTGGGAGTGGGAAGAACAAAAGCACACCCTCTACCTGTCCATCAGGCCCTCACAGCCTCCCCCTGCCTAGGGCGCCTTTCCATATGCCCAGCTAAGCAGTTTTCCCCAAGTCTCCCCAGCTGTTTCTACTCTTAGAAGTCCAGAGGAGTCTACCACTGCTGGGGAGAGAAAGGGTTCTGAAGTCAGTCACATCTGCCCCTGATACCTATCACAGCCCATTACAGCACAGTGGAGATAGGGTAGTCTCAAATCAGCCATGCCAGCTAAATGCTCTGTACCCAGAATCAGGACACCACACACCATAAGGAGGCTCAGTGTCAAGGTTGCCACCACAGCCACCATCAGAACTAAAGGGCTTGAGGGGGTAGGCAGGTCTACAAAGAAAGAGAGAAATCTTCAATGAGAAGTTTCTCTCCGTCCCTCTACCCTCAAGATTACTCATGCTTGAAGACTCAACTCACTGTTAACTTTTCAACAATGCCATTCCTAATTATTCTAGACAAAAGGAACCTCTCTCTCCTGAGAACCTCTAAAACACTTGACACCTTCCATAGCAACTGTCATTTTTAGTTATATATCTATATATCTATTTCTAAATATCCATCTCACCTCCCACACTGGCCTACACACTCCTTGAAGGCAGAGCAAGATGATGATGTATCTACAGTCCCCTGCCTAGTATCCGTCTCAGTGCCTGGCACATAGCAGACCTCTTTCCTCTATCCTCTTTCCTTGTGCCCTACTGCTCCTCTCAGCCTGTAACCCAGGAGTCCAGACCTCGAGAAAAAGCAAGCCAAACCTCTGCAAGTGATGTTATCCACAGCTAGCTCCATGCCCTCTGGGCACATGCATTCAGGAAACTGGAGCTCAGCCTGCCACTGGCAGTTTTTCAAGGAGCAATGACTGCAATTGTGGTGCCTTCGGATTTCCACCTCTCCATGGTTCTCTATGACTATGAAAAAAGAACTGATATGATGTGGTGCAGAATGAGGGTTAAGAAATGAGTTTGGGGGCATATGTCTTTTTCCAGCCATGTGGTTAATTCTAACCCAGGAATTTAGAGCAAGGAGCAGCATCAAGGACCCAGGCCAGTGGAAGAGCCTGGGGAACTTCAGTGAAGCCTGCATATTCTCAATTCTGGGACCCTTGATTCCCCAGGTATTTGAAGAGATTTCATAGCAAAGGAATACTTAGTAAGCATCCAGATTGTCTACACTGGTATCACAACCAATAGCCCACTTCCCAGATGTTCCTGTACTACATAAGAACTAGGTAGTTCACAGGGCAGAGCTGGAATGTCATATGAAAGTGGGTCCAGGGATTAAGAATAACTGAGCCAAGCTGAGAGGTGAGGGGCCAATACCTGCCAGAGGGTGCAGATAGAATTCACTGTTGGGGTGTATGAAAGAAACCCCATCTTCCCCATCAGCCCAAAAGATGTCAGTCTCTGAGGCATCACCCCCTGCAAATTGAAAGTGAGGGAAGAGCGAATGGGAATGAGGGTGGAGGGAGGCAGGGATACACAGCTGCCTCACAGATGGGAAGCTGGCTTATGAACAATGGGGAAGTTGGAATCTTCCAGTAGAAATCCTATTGTGGCCAGCTCTGTGACCTTGCCATACAAGGTGCTGTTAGTGTATACACTGTGCAATGGCTAATTTGAGCCAATCAACATATGCACCACTCACATTACTTCTTGTGGGAGAACACTTAAAATTTACTCTCCTACTGGGGATTGAACTCAGAGGTGCTTTACTGGTGAACTACATCCCCAGTGCTTTTTATTTTTTTTTATTTTGAGACAGACTTGCTGAAGTGCCAATTAAACTTGCCAAGGCTGGCCTGGAACTTGTGATCCTCTGGCTTCAGCCTCCTGAATCTCTGGGATTACAGTAGAGCGCGTCACTTGCGCCTGGCTACTCTCAGCCATACTGTAGAATACATTGCTACTAACTGTGGTCACCATGCAGTAAACAGATCTTTTTTTCTCTTGTTTTCTTTTTTTTAAAGAGAGAAGGACAGTGAGAAAGAGACTGAGAGAATCAATTTTTATTGAGTTTTTCGCATGGCTTTCGTTGCTCAGACATTTAGTTGTGTACGTGGTGCTGGGGTTTGAACCCGTGTACTTGTGCATGCCGGGCAAGCACCGTAACCACCAAGCCACCGCTCCAGCCCCCAGATCTTTTTTTTTTTTTAAACAGATCTTTTGAACTTATTCCTCCTACGTAACTAAAATTTTGTATCCTTTGACCAGATTCTCTCCAACCATCCCACTCCAATCCCTCAGAATTTGCATTTCTATTAATTTCGTCAGTGCTGAGGCCATTGGTTGAGGGAATCACACGTTGAGGAACTACCACACTACCTGCTTTTCTGCCTCCTGGCTCAGCTTGCTCAATCAGTTCTAAGTCCCTCCGATTGCTGGAGAACAAGATTTGTGGTGAAAAAGGTCCTGGATTTAATTGCAAATCTAGGGAGACCTGTCCGTATGTGTTTGCAATTGACCTCCTTTTCTAAGAGCTCCTGTTCTGGTCTGGTGCAGTTAAGCGAGGAGACTTTTCCACCCATCCTTCCATCCTTCCAGAGCTGGTTCCCTGCCCCGATGCCCTCCCCGAGAAAGTGCACCTACCCCGGTAGCCGCCGCCCACCCCGAAGCCGCCGGCCGCGGCCCAGCCGACTGCAGCCTGGCCTCGGTACAGCCCTGGCCGCCCTCTGCCCACTTCTTCAGTGAGGGGCATGCCTGGGGAGTGGGGGCCTGCGACGTCCAGCCGCCCCCTCCACCCGCGGAGCGACAGTCAGATGACTGGCAGCGGAGTGGGGAGCAACCTGCTGCCCCCAGACCCGCGGCCGCGCGCCCTAACCTTCCGTCCCGCCTTTCCCGCCGCTCCCTGGCGCCGCCGAGCGGTTTTCCAGCTTCTCGGGTGCGGCCTGAGTCCGACCTCCGTCTGGTCGTCTCAGGTAGGCCCGACCACCGCCTCCGGCAGCCACCAGCAGAGGCTCCAACTCGCTGGCACCCAGCTACGCGGCCAGCGTTGCGTTTAGGGGGGGTGCCTTCCCGCCGTCGAGGAAGGGCTCGGGCCTGGGCGAGAGCTCCCGTTCCAGGGCCACAAAAGACCTTGGAGTTCCAGGGGCACCCAGGGATAAAAGGACCCCAAAGAAAGTAGTAGAGCGCGTGCCTGTGCGCCCCAGCTAAGAGGAGTGGGACCCCAACGCAGAGCTGAGGGCCCAGCGCAGCCGGCGCCAGCGTAGCACGTACCCGGAAGACGTAGGTTGCGCCCCCGCCACCCCCGCCACCTCCTACCCAGCGCAGAGACCCCGGGACCCTTTCGGTCTCATCCATCAGCTGGTGCTCTTCAGCGGACCAAGACTCTCCGAGGCACAGGAGTTGGCTCTTCGGGCTCCCCTGTGTGCACCGGGGGCAGAATCAGCACCGCCTGGAACTCTCAGATCGCTGAGGAGTCTGAGCACCAAGGACCGATTTGCCCCTGCCCCTCACACCCAGTCCTTGCCCGCGGCACCCTTTCCCTCTGGCTAGGCTTACTCCTGGACAGGCGTCCTCTCCCTGCTGCCCCATTAGGATGTATAGCATCTCCCCGCGTCCTAGGGTGAAGATGCGCGCGCGACAGGTGGTTTTTGGCACCTTTGCCACCTGCGGCTCCGTAGGCTGAGATCCTGCAGAAAGAGAACTTGGAGTCCCCTGACTCTCGGTCTTTCCACCCGGTGCTGTGGTTGGCGAAAGAGGAGGTCCCAAAATTTCTTATCCAAGGGACTTAGAGACCTTAGTCGACTCTGAAGGGATAGGAAGACTAAGTTTGCACACCAAAAATTAGATATTATACATATTTTAATGAAGATGGCAGGAAGTTCAACCCCTCCTCCCCAATTTGGCGCCGCCGCTGGCTAGGGGCAGTCCTCTTGGCGCTACTAGGCTCCAAAGTACAGGCTAACTTCGTGGTTATTGTCACCTTTCCATGGTTTCCCAGAAAGAAGGTACAGACAAAGTCCCCGGGCTAGATGTCGCAGCGGAACACTCTTAAGACGCAATGTGGTAGGCATGTGGCCTTCCTTTCCTTGACTGCAAAACCTCAGACTAGCAGGTCATCACCACCCCCTAACCACGCCCAGCACTTAGAGATACTGGCCGGTGCCTGGCGCCCGCCACAGCTGCACTGCTTTTAGAGGCCCCTCTGCCCCCACCTTCACCACCACGTTGGTCCCCGCGTAAGCTCAATCACATTGGGTTTGTGTGGGGCCCCATGGGCCGCTGGCCCCGCAGGTGAACAGCCAAGGCCCCTCGATGCCTGGGAACAGGGAAGAAGAAAAAGGTCGTCAAGCCCCTGGCCAGGCCTAGGGGTTAGAGAACGGGGAAAAAAAGGAAGGAACCCGGAACTCACCTGGAGAATTTGTGGAGGTGGCTGGCTCCAATTCGCTAAGCGGGGCGGTGACTTTCGAGTCCCGGGGGCTGGGACTTGGTACCGGCTGGGGTGAGGATGGAAGAAAAGGCTCCTGGGACCCAGAGCTGCAGCAAAAAATAGCTCCTGAAAGATGGCAGGGAAATAGAGGGGTTGGGAGAAGGCCCAGGACGTTAATACGGCGGCGGGGCTGAGGGTTAAAGAGATACAGCAATAACCGAGTATTGTTCACGGCCACACCCCTAACACCGACCAGCCAGTGCACACTGAAGCCTGGAAGCCGGCAATAACCCAGCTCTGTCTGGGAAGGCTTGCGGGTTACCCGCTCATATCTCTACTGGGGTCTCTCCTCTAGAGAGACTGAAAAGCTTGAAGGCTGCACAAGCCAGGTTCTGCAGCCCTCCCCGCTTTCCTCTGCTAGGTTAGTGGCCCTACCCCCAGGCAGTGCTGTCACCCCAAGGCTTTTTCCTGGTTCCAAAATGCGTGATAGGACTCCAGGATTTGGGCGCGCCCGGCGCTTCTCCGCCTGCACTCCACGAACACGAACCGGAGATTTGAACGCGATGGCTCCAGGCCTCGGTAGGAACCACTACAACCTGTTCTGTCGCCAAGTCCCCAAGTTTAGGAAGATGCCTCTGGGTGACTGGTTCCCTGACGGCCAGATAGCACTTACCGGCAGCTCCGAGCCATAGTAGCAGACAGCTGAATTGGCCCATAGCCGGTCTGGTCCACCTCAGCAGAGCCTGACCTCCCAGAACTTGCCACCGCGGCCGGGGCTGCAGTTTACAGAAGGGTCCAGCGGTTGGCGAGACGTCGCCAGGACCTATTCCCAGAGTAGCCATGCCCACTTCAGACCCCGGGTTGTGGAAGAAGGAAAGGGCACGCCGAGTGGGCAAGGAGATCCTCAGGCTTCCAGGAACCGCCCAGTGGAACTCCCCCACTCTGGGGCTATCTCTAGACCATTGAGTATAACTCTGGCTACCCCAGGGTTTATGATGGTTTTTGAGGTAGGGGAGAAGAAGCCCTCACCCGCTCCTTTTACACCCAAAGCAATTGTCAGGGAGGGATTCTAGGTTGCTCAGGACAGGAGTACTGGGGAGTGTGATTCCATGGTGGAAGTACTCTTTAAACTGCCCCAACTGGGCATGATGGTGCAAGCCTGTAATCCCAGCAATTCAGGAGGCTGAGGTAAGAGGATCCCTCTTTCAAAAGATAGCTTCAGCAATTTAGCCAGACCCTAAGCAACTTAGCCAGATCCTGTCTCAAAATAAAAAATATAAAGGGCTGAGGATGTGATCAGTGATGAAGCACCCTAGGTTCAATCACCAGCACAATAAACAAACAAATAAATAAATAAACTGCCCAAATAAGGCTGGGCACAGTGGTGTAGGCCTATAATAATCCCAGCAACTCAGGAGGTTGAGGCAGGAGGATTGCAAGTTCAAAGCCAGTTTCAGTTGCAAGGCCCTCCCTACGCAACTTAGTAAGACCCTGTCCAAAATAAAAAAATTAAGGGCTGGGGATGTGGCTCAGTGGTTTAGTGCCCATGGGTTCATATCTGGTACCAAAAAAAAAAAAAAAAAAAGAAAAGAAAAGAAAAGAAAAAAGAAAAAGAAAGAAAGAAAAAAAAATAAAATAAAAAGAAAAGAAATGCAGATACTTGGTCCTACTCTAGTCCTATATTCAACTCAGAAACTCTGGTAGGAGAGTCTAGCAATTTTTTTTTTTAAAGCGAGGGACACAGAGAGAGAGAGAAAATCAATTTTTATTTAGTTCCTCATGTGGCCTTTGTGGCTCTGACATTTCACTGTTTGCTGCTGGGGTTCAAACCCAGGTCCTCACGCATGCCAGGCAAGCACCGTAACTGCTGAGCCACAGCTTAGGTCCTCACGCATGCCAGGCAAGCACCGTAACTGCTGAGCCACAGCTCCAGGCCCCAGCAATCTCTCTCTCTCCATATATATATATGGAGAGAGAGAGAGAGAGGGGCAAAGACAAAGAATCAATTTTATTTAGTTTTTCATGTGGCCTTTGTTGCTCTGAGACTTTGTTGTGTATGTGGTGCTGGGGTTTGAACTTGCGTACTTGTGCATGCCAGGCGGTATAACCACCAAGCCACCGCTTCAGCTGCCCCATTAATATTTTTTTAATTTTTTGCTCTACTGAGTGTTGAGCCCAGAGTGCTCTACCACTGAGTTGTATCCCCAGCCCTTTTTATTTTTTATTTTGAGATAGGGTCTACCTATCTATTGCCTGGCAACCATCTGTTTTAACCCACCATACAGATGATATTTGTCACATAAGCTTGAAACCCATTTTTATATGTAGATACAGTAGCTGCTTAATAAAACCTGTTGATCAGGCATGGTGGTATACACCTATAATCCCAACAACTCAGCAGGCTGAAGGAGGAGGATTACAAGTTTCAGGTCAGCTTCAACAATTTAACAAGTCCCTGAGCTAACTTAGACTTTGTCTCAAAATAGAAAATAAAATAAAAAAATAAAAAATAAAAATAAAAAAAGAATATGGATATAGGTCAATGGTAAAGCACCCCTGGGTTAAATCATCAGTACCAAAAATAATTTTAAAAATAAAGTAAAATCTATAGAATAATTTTGTGGTCAGCAACTCCATTTATGGGGAACAAATTCTCTTACTAGACTTACTAGGTCTAGCACA
This sequence comes from Aplodontia rufa, assembly GCA_004027875.1. Taxonomy (NCBI): domain Eukaryota; kingdom Metazoa; phylum Chordata; class Mammalia; order Rodentia; family Aplodontiidae; genus Aplodontia; species Aplodontia rufa. The sequence goes on along the minus strand of PVKS010002364.1, from coordinate 54,693 downwards.
TTGTACTCTTATGACTACAAACACAATGATAATAATACCTATAACAAATGAAAGAAAGCTTGTAAAAATTCAGACAAAAGCATGATCCAGAAACTCCACTAAAATGAAAAGATGACCCAGAGTTTATGACCTGATTTGATCTCAGTCCTGTTCCTACCACTAAGAGTCCACAGTGGAAATGATATAGGGTACCTTCTGTACCAGGCTGATTTTTGGCATGTTTGTATCTCAGTGTGGCAGTTGATGGTAATTGGGGATCATAAGGAGACTAGATGGTTGGTTACCACTTTAAGGCTACCTATACTTCTAATAGATTGCTGAGAGTGTTCAAGAAGCACCTCTATTCCCAAGGGCATTGCTCTCTGGCCTTGCCAGGAACTAGGACACACATTCTTGCTTTGTCCCCAGTTATGGACTTTAATTTTTTGATATCCAGGGTTGGATTCAGGAGTGCTTAGCCACTGACCCATTTCCCCAGCCCTTTTCATTTTTTATTTTAAGACAGGGTCTCACTAAGTTGCTTAGGGCCTGGCTAAATTGCTGAGACTGGCTTTGAACTTGCAATCTTTCTGCCTCAGCCTCCTGAGTCCCTAGGATTATAGGTGTGCACCACTGCGCCTGGTTTGTGGACTGTTTTCACCTCTCATTCATGATTTTTTTTTTTTGTATTGGAGATTGAACTCAGGGGTGCTTTACTATTAAGCTACATCCCACATCCTTTTTATTGTTTGAGACAGGATCTTACTAAGTTGCCCAGACTGGCCCCAAACTTGTGATCCTCCTGTCTTAGCCTCCACCTTTCTCTTTGGAATGACACCCCTTGACACCAACTCTGAACTAACATGATTAAAATCAGTCTAATTAGCCAGGAGACTAAGAAAGAATTTATTTCAAAGCACAGCATAGCATTTATGTACTCTGGTCTGGTGTGGTGATCGGGAGTAGGTGAGATGTACTTAAAATGTCCTATCTCAACAGAGGGGGTAAATAACGAAGTCACCCTTCACTTGAATCATAGGTCATCAGAGGCCCCAGATCCTGAGTTCCAGATACCAGTATGTAATGGTAAGATCCATTTAGTCACAGAAAAGCTCAAACAATATACTCTCAGGACAGTATGTTTTCTGCTCCTTTGTGCGTTTTCACCTAGGAAGTGTCTCCTTTCTGTCCAACCAAGTGTCCACGTGTAAGCCCCAGGAGAATGCATCCATCCCTCCACCTGTAGCAACTCTCCTAGGTCTCTGATACTCCATTCTGGAGCACACCTGAGGCCATTTTCTGGAGGTACTGTTGTCGCAGGGTGGGCAACTGGGAATAGAGCTCAAAGCCCTCTGGGAGACTCGAACTGGGAAGCTTATAGTAGAGGAGGTGCTGCCGAAGACCCTGCAGAGAGGGAAGAAACTTTATGAAGTAGGTAGTAAGATCCTGTTGTATGGTCTCTGTCCCTAAAATCCTCTCTTCTCCCACCCTTCTAATGGCCCCAACCCTACCACATCTGCCAGCAGCCAACTTTTCTGCAGCATACTCCTTTGGACAGCCTTCACCTCATCCTAGAAACACAACGGAGAGACAGCACTAAGCCAAGGGCTGTTACCAACCATTGGCCTTGCTTGATCCTTACCTCCTCCCGGCTGGTCTAGTGGCAACTCCGTTTTTAACTGGCTTCCTACCTCTGAAGATAAGGATGTAACTTACTGAGCTCTTTGGGTCCTGGGAGAAGATGAAGCTATTGACATGAGCCACAGCCACAGCATAGAGTACAGGACACCAACGTGGACGGAGTGCACCAGTAACAAGGGCCCGGAAGTAGAGCTGAAGGAGAGCCAGGTTGTCTTCGGGAGGGCCTGTGTAGTACTCCAGAGACACAGGCAACTGTGAGAGGGGAAATGAAATGTACTCAGAAAGGTGGGAATGTGCACCACTGGACAACAAGGTAGACGGCTGGTGGTCACATGCAAACCCAAACAAAGGGTAGAGATTAAGTCCTGGATAAATATCTATCCTTCTCTAGCACATAGATGAAGGTTGAAGATTAAAGAACAGAGCAGGAACTGAGGAGTTGTGAATTTCTACTGCCTTGCACATATTATTATTATTATTTTTTTTTTTAAAGAGAGAGGGACAGTGAGAGAGAGAAAGACAGAATCAATTTTTTTTTTTTTTTTACTTAGTTTTTATGTGGCTTTCCTTGCTTGGTACTTTGTTGTGTATGTGATGCTCACACATATTATTTAATAAACTTAAAACTTTTTTTTGTGTGTGTGTGGTGCTGGGATCAAATCCAGGGCCTACTTTGAGTTAGGTAAACACTCTACCACAGAGCTACATCCCCTACCCTAAAAGCTTATTATAGGGTTGGAGCGGTGGCTCAGTAGTTGGAGCACTTGCCTGGTATATGCAAGGAATCCAGGTTTGAACCCCAGCACCACATCACATACACAACTAAGTGTCTGAGAAACAAAGGCCAGATGAAAAACTAAAGTTGATTCACTCTTTCTCTCTCTCCCTCTCTCTTTAAAATAAAAAAAAGCTTATTACATAATATAATTCACTGTGTAGAATGCCCCAATTTATCAGAACATCTTTACAGCCATGTAGATCATTCAAATTTTTTTGGTTATTTTAAGTAACACTATGATAAATAGCATTGCACACAAACTTTGTCTATGTAATCATTTTTTCTCTCTCTCTTTTTGTACCAGGAATTGAACCCAGGGGTGTTTAACCATTGAGTCACAACTCCAGCCCTTTTAATTTATTTTAAGACAGGGTCTCACTAAGTTGCTTAGGGTCTAGCTAAGTTTCTTTTCTTTTTTCTTTTTTTTAAAGAGAGAGGGACAGTGAGAGAGAGAAAGAGAGAATCAATTTTATTTAGTTTTTCATGTGCCTTTCTTTACTCTGAGACTTTGTTGTGTACATGGTGCTGGGGTTTGAACTTGCATACCCATGCATGCCAGGCAAGCGCCATAACCACTGAGCCATGGCTCCAGCCCCTCTTTTCTTTATTTTTTTTAAGAGAGGGACAGTGAGAGAGAGAGAGAGAAAGAATTAGTTATATTTGGTTTTTCATGTTTTCATTGTTCTACACTTTAATTGTATACATAGTGCTGGGGTTTGAACCCACATACTGGTGCATGCCAGGCAAGTGCCATAACTGCTGAGCCATGGCTCCAGCCCCTTTAGCTAAGTTTCTGAAACTGGCTTTGAACTTGCAATCTTCCCGCATGAGCCTACTGAGCTGTTGGGATTATAGGCGTGTGCCACCACACCTAGCTATATAATAATTTCTGTGTGGAATTAATAACATTTCAGAAAGAGAATTACATGTCCAGAGAACATGAACTTTTTTTTTTTAATTTTGAGACAGGGTCTCACAAAGTTACTTAGGGCTTACTAAATTGCTGAGGCTGGCCTTGAACTTGCAATCTTCCTGCCTTAGCTTCCTGAGTTGCTAGGATTACAGTCATGCATCACCACACCTGGCTCAGAGAACATGAATTTAGAAAAGTTTGATAATATAATTTAGCAGTTGAACATGATATTTTAAAGCTTTTAAATAGAGGATGGGAATGGAGCTTAGTGGTACAGCACTCGTCTAATAAGCACAAAGTCCTAGGTTCCATCCCAGCACTACAGAAAAAGGAAAAAAACCTAAATGTTGATTTCTCAGAATATTTTGCAATATACGAAATGCTTATTATGTAATGCTAACTGAAAAAGCTCATTATGCAGTGATTCTATTTTTATAAAAATATGTATGCATATAAAAAGAACTGGAAAAATAAAGTCAAAATGGGATTATAAATGACTAATGTTCTAATTCTTAAAAATAAATTTTCTTTTTATTTCTGTAGTTGCTTTTATATAAAAATATATTATATATGTGTTTACAAATTAAAATGCCTTTTTTTGGTACTGGGGATTGAACCCTGGAGGACTGTATATTGAGCTTCATCGTCAGCTCTCAGCCCTTTTAGCTTTTTGAAATAGTCCCACTAAGCTGCTAATACTAGCCTGAAATCCTCCTGGTGTCACCTCTTGAGTAGCTGGGATTATACACATGTGCCACCACACCTAGCAAAATACTTGTCTGTTAATTTTATCAGAGTAAGCTAGAACAAAAATAGAACCTAACTTTAAAAAAAATTCACTTAGGGCTGGAGCAGTGGTTCGGCAGTTGCGGCGCTTGCCTAGCATGCGCAAGGAGTTCAAACCCCAGCACCATGTACACAAGAAAGTGTTGGAGCAACGAAAGTCACATGAAAAACTAAATAAAACTGATTCTCTATCACTGTCCCTCTCTTTAAAAAAAAATTCACTTAGTAATTCTACAACTTGTAAATTTAATTTTAGTCTGATATTTGAGGCTAAGATTCCATTTCTTAGCCTGTTTCCAGTAAATTCCTCAAAGGAAATTGCTCCTCCCCCCCCCCCCCCCCCCGTCATGTCCCTTATTGCCTAAGTTGTTTTATTTGTTTTTTGTTTTATGATACTGGGATTGAACCCAGT
>PVKS010002364.1:0-50084 GCA_004027875.1 Aplodontia rufa | reverse complement strand
GAGGTCTCGCTAAGTTGCTTAGGGCCTTGTGAAGTTGCTAAGGTTGGATTTGAACTTGCGATCCTCCTGAGTTGCTGGGTTTAGAAGCCAGCTCTGCCTCTGAGTTTTTAGCTATGTAAGTCTACCGGGGACATCCTGCCCATCTACTTTTTTTTTTTTTTAAAGAGAGAGGGACAGTGAGAGAGACAGAGAAAGAGAGAAACAACTTTATTTAGTTTTTCACATGGCCTTAGTTGCTTCAACACTTAGTTGTGTACATGGTGCTGGGGTTTGAACCCAGGTCCTCGTGCTTGCCAGGCAAGCGCCGAAACCGCTGAGCCACCGCTCCAGCCCCTGCCCGTCTACTTCTGCAACAATTCAAACTCTACTTTATGTCCATCTTTTCTCCATTGGGTATATACTATTATGTGGCATTAAAGTACTTAAATCAGGGGCTGGAGTGGTAGCTCAGCAGTTATGGTGCTTGCCTGGGATGTGAGAGGATACAGGTTTGAACCCTAGCACCACGTACACAACCAAATTGTACTGAATAAAATTGATTCTCCCTTTCTCTCCTCCCCCCACTGTCCCTCTCTCTTTCAAAAAAAAATAGAGTACTTAAATCAAAAGTTAAAAAAAAAAAAATTCAAACTCTATCCAACCTTCAAAGCCTTCTCCTATGGGAAGCCTATTCTAATCTTTCCCCCCTCTGAATCCTGACTTAACACTTAAAATCTGGATAATTCAGAACTATGATTTTTACCAAATCTGTCTAGATCACAGTACACAGTACCTTATGAGCAAGAATTCATGCTTTGTTAATAATAATGAATACATATTATATGCTAGATGCCATGTTAAACTGTTTTCATGGATTTTTCTAGTCTGCTAAAGACCACAAGAGGTTATGTTGAACCCAAGGACCACCAAAGCTCCCGCTGCTCAGGACTGCCCTCAGGGACCAGTGTGGGGTGCCTTTGGCAGGCCCTGCAAGGCTGAGAAAGTACCTGGGTCAGAGGCAGGCCCAGAGCTCGCAAGGCTCCCACATGCTCCCCAAACAGGGCAAGGCGCAAGGTGACACTGAACCGCCGCTGTAGGGGAAGAAGAACCAGAGCTCCAAAGAGGTGATCTCCAAAAGAGACAGCTTCAAAATGTTCCAGGAAGTTGGCATATAGATCATGGAAAGATGTCAGGCCAGGAAGTGGGCAGTCCAGGTTGAGGCTTCGTAGGATTTGAGGCTGACAGAGCCGGGCCAGGAGGGCTGCCACTAGACGCTGTATTGGGGTCTCTCGGAACAGCTCACTGTCCACCAGGAACACACACATGAGCCGTGCCAGGAGGGCAGCAGGAGGCACGGTCCAGAGGGCTTCAGGGCGCCAGCTCTCTAGAACCAGTACCCACTGTAGGACCCGCATGGCTATGCCCATGGTGTCAGCAGAAGGGACCCGTGAGGGAGTATCTGAAGCCTGGTGGTAGAGCTGAATCAATGGCTGGAAGGGCCAGTCGGTGGGCAGCAGTGGTTCCTTAGGCACAGGTAGCAACAGAGTTGAGGTTTGCTGTAGGTCCCCTCGGTACAAGGCCTGGGAGGCCAGAACACTGGTTCGAGCTGGGGAGCAGTGGGTCAGGTAGCAGCTGCGGATGCTGGGGAGATCTTGGCAGGCCTGAACTAAAAGAGTCCCTCGCTCACATTGAGGGTCCCCATTGCTCCCTAAGGATAGTCGATCCGAGAAGTCAGCTGCCTCCGGACCCCCTGACGCACTTTCTCTGTAACAAGACGCAAAAGCCAAAGACAAGGGCTGGAATTATAGCACCCATAAGGCTGTGCCAGCTCTTTAGAACTTCTCAGAGAACTCTAAATTCAATCCCACTTCTTTCTGCATCTCCGACAACATACCATGTGGTATAGCAGATAAGGGAACAGATACTGGAGCCAACTTCTGAGGTGCAAGTTCATATAAACCGTGTTTGTTTTCTCACAGTAAAATAGGGATAATAACAGTCTCCATCTCATAGCATAGGTAAAATACTAAAAATACAGATAAATACCTAAGGAAGTCTAGATACAGAATACATACTCAATAATTATATATGCATATAGCTAATTTATATGCCATTTGTAGTCATACAATTGCACTGAAGTCTCACAATCATATTCTGGTGTGGTAACCTCATCTTTGCTTTGAGGAAACAGTAGCTCAGACAAGGTAAGTATAATCCACAAATGAAAGAGAATCAAACCTAGGTCTCCTGGCTCCCAATTCAGGCTGTTTTATTAACAATCGCTCCAGTATCCAAAAGAGTTGAGTTAATGCCACCAAACCCGGACTTACGGGAGGAACTCTAGCCGGAACACACAGCTTAGCAGCAGCTCCTGGGCAAGGTATTCACTTCCGGGCAGCAGCCGGCTCAGCAGGCCCAAAGCCATAGCATGATAAAGGGCAGCATCGGTGGTCAGCACTGGCTGGAATGTTGCCTGTGGAGAGAAAGGCAATATTATTCATTGTGGGAAGGGTGGAGGAGGAAACAGAGCAGAGAAGAGCAAAGAAGAGGACATAAGCAAGATGGTGGACACAGATCCAGAATATATGGAATAAAATAGGAGCCACATGGTCTGGCAGAAGCAGCACAGGTGCTAGAGACACGGGCAGATAACATGGATGGGTGGAGGGGGCAGAACCTGCAGACAAGGGCACCCACCACTTTTTGAGCCAGGGAAAGCACCAGGTACTGCAGGTGGTACTCATGGCGCAGGGCCCATGCAGAGAAGGGTGTGAGATGTGGGGCAGCCCTAGGATTCACACACTGAAGAAAGTAGTTCTGGAGTCCTGGGACAGCCAATACAGCAGCCAGCTGAGGAAAAACAAGTTTAGAAATTGACTCTGATGCCTTCTGGGGCTCCCCAGGTAACTGACCTCTCCAACCCACTCAGAGAACTGGGTACTAGCAGAAAGTCTCCCTTTACCTAAAATATCCTCCCCACCTTTCTTTCTGAACTCTGATACCCTGACCCCTAATCAGGCTCCCAAGGCTTACCTGGCCACATAGGCCCTTATGGATCTGGGCCAGAATGTTGAGCAGAGAGAGGAGGGCAGTGAGGAATGGGAAGGGTGAGGCTGAGCCAGCCAGACTGAGAGGTGGGCAGCCTTCTGTGCAACCCAGTGACACAAGGCTTTGGAGAGCTTCAGGAGCTGACGTGTAGGACAACGGGTTGCAAAGAGGGGAGCAGTGCCTGTAGACACAACAATAGAAAAGCTGAGGGGGCTTTGGCCTGATGTATACCAGACTGGAAAAAGCCATTGGGGGTTTGGCTACGCAGATAGGTGCCCACACCTCTTAAAGCTCAACACAGCTGCTGCCTGCTAGGAATTCAGACTTCCCTTAGAGCTCTGAGGGACTGTGCCCTGAGATGGACCAGGGGAGCACAAAGAGAGAAAGGACCTCCTCTTCTGCTGCCCTGTAGTTACACACATTTAGAACATACCTAAGGGAATCCCACAGGTTGCTCAGAGAGGGCTGACTCAGCAGTGGCAACAACAGCTCCTTCAACAGGCGCTCCATGTCCTGAAGCCAGTCCTCTGGGCACAAGGTTGGCTGGAGAACCAAGGGCTCATTGAGCTAATGGTCCAGGATAACCATTCTCCCAACCCCAGTGGACCTAGGCCAAGAGCCCCAGAGAATCAGTCTGGGGACTTCTCCAGTTACCCTGCTGAGGGAGAGAAGCTCTGAGGTTTCTCAGGAACCTAACGTCTAGGGGTGCATGAAGAGTGAGCATAAAGCTGCAAGAAAGCTGTGCTGCTGTTCAGCAGTCTCTGGTCCCCACCTATATAGCTCCTTCAAAGCTCTACTGAGGTATGGAGATGGGAAGAAGAGGATAGGTAGCAGTTAAAAGGTGGAGGGTAGGACTGGGATAGAGGACTTGCCTAGCAGGTGTGAGGCCCCGGGTTCATTCCCCAGCACCACAAAAAAAACAAAAGATGGAGGGTGGAAAACGTAGAGATGGGGAGGCAGAAGTAGAGAGGTAAACTCAGTGGAGACAAGAGAGGGAACAAGTGGGTGGAAGGCATATGGATGCAGGTGTAGGGGCACAGGGGAAAGCAGTACTCACCTGCTGGCTCCAGGCCTGGTAGTAGGCACCTAGGAACAGCAGGCAGGCAGTGGGTACTGGGCCCAAAGCACTCCACATCTCAGGTCTGGGTAGCAACTTCAAGGCCTGCTTTAGACATGGCTCCACAAGGGGCTGGAGTCCAGATACCTGTGTCCAAGTGACTGAGGAAGGGGGTGCTAACAGGTAGGCCTTAGCAGGGTCACTGTAGGAGTGTCAAAAGGGGCCAAAGTGAGGATCTAGCTGTCCCACTCCCCTCTTGCAATTCAGCCGTTCTCTCCACTTGGAGGAGCATTCCCTCCTGTCTGGGAGCTCACACTATGGCCTACCTGGTGGGTTCATAGCAGGTGCTGCTAGCTGCCAGTGTCAGCTGGGTGAGGAGCGTAAGCAAGGAGGCTATCCGCTGCATGGACAGTGGCTGCAGTGGGTGGGTGCTGAGCTCTGTTGGCACAGCCTGCAAAGCTCGCATGAGCACTGGGAATAGCTCCCTAGGGAAGAACAATGACTAACATTCAATATGTTAAGGAAGATAAAGATGCAGGATACAAGGTACAACCCAGTACAGGGATCTGTAGTCTGGTAAAGAAGGATCAGGACACTGAAGGCCCCAGGGCTTTCAAGGTTGCCCCCACATCAGGGAACTTATATCCAATTTCACCAATTCTTTGTGTAAAATGTGATTAACCCAGGTTTGTTGCTCTACTCCCAGGAGAATCCCTTCTTTTTTTGGTACTAGGGATTGATACCAAGGGCACTTTACCTCTGAACCACATCCCCAGCCATTTTTATTTTTTATTTTGAGTCAGAGTCTACATTTACAAGGGAGCCTACACCCTGCCTCTCCTCACCTGTAAAGCTCACTGCCCTGGCCATAGGAGGCAGCCACAGCCCACAGACGAACAGCCTCAGTGCTCAGTGTTTCAGCTTCTTCTGGGGGCAAAGAGAGTTCTTGGGGAGCCTCAGCTATGAAGCGGCACAGATGGCTCCGAAGATCAAAGCTGTTCAACTGGGGGTGGGCAGAAAGTCTGGGGATCAGAGTCAGTTGGAACTCCGAATTCCAACCAGTATCAGATTTTCTCACTACAGAGATTAGCTCAACTCAGCCCTGATCCAGGCCTCTGTTTGTATGCCACAGGGTCATAACTCTGGGTGGGGGTGAAACTACCTTGTCCTCTCCCCTAGGAATTGAACCTAGGGCCTTGAATGTGATAGGCAAGTGCTCTACCACGAGCTGCATCGCTAGTCCTTCTTATTTTATTTGAGACAAAGTCATGCTATGTGCCCTGGGATGGCCTTGAACTTGTGACCTTTTTTTCTCAGCCTGGCCAGTAGCTGGGATTATAAGCATGCGCCCCCATGCCCTTCTGGGCTTCCCTCTTCTTAGTAAGCACTTGCTAGGAATGGTTTGGCTGCTTGGCTATGGGTCATGAGTGCTATCTGTATGTGGCTCTTCTGATCTGGAGCCAAGGCATGGAAATCCTCCCCACATCATGAGACCAGAGAAGGCCTATAGGATGTGCTATGCTCCAGGTCATCAGGTTCCTGACTGATGGTTTCTATTGAATTTCTGAATGATGGCATGAGCAGGTCACCTAGGGTTCAGAGGCCATGTTTAGCTCCCAACCTAGCCCACGTCTAGCTCCCAACATAGCCCTTGTCCTATGACCTACTCACCAGTCGGGCAGCAATATTCCTACCAGCCGACGCCAGGACTCGAAGTAGTTTCATGGCCGCAGCACAAGGCACTTTGTGGAGACTAGGGGTAGGCCCTGACCCTATGGGAGACCAGCAGGTGGGCAGGAACTCTCGAACTATGGTCTCTATCAGGCGTGGGCACTCTAGTACCTATGGGAAACAGGAGAAAAAAGGGAGGTAGTGAGGCTGAGAATCAAGACCAAGCCAAGTGAGGCTCTTTGCCCATTCCCTGACTCCCTCTTCTTCTCACCCTTGTGGCTGACTCCAAGGAATGTCGGGCAAGGCGGATGAGCACAGCCAGGATATCAAGGACCACAGTGGGTCCTGGGCAGGTAACCTCTAGCACATAGCGCAACCGAGGCAGCAGGTTGGTAGCCAGGAGTCCCTAGGGTTGGAGAGAGAAACCCATTGCCAAACGCTGCTGAGCTCTGGGCCCTGATGACCCCTCCTGCCCAATATGCTTGACTTCCAGGAAAGTAGATGGGAAAGCAGCTTTCCCTCTACCTTGATGACATCATGTCGGGCCAGGTCAGGTGGAGGTTGGTGTCCTTCCTCAGGCATCTTCTTTTTTGCCTTTTCTGCTGGGGATTCTTCATCCTCACCCTCATCTTCCTTGTCTTCCTGACTTGGCATCAGAGGGAACACCAAAGCTCCGTGATACCAAGAAAAGGTGCTGTCAAGGAGTTCCTGCCAGAGGATGGGGGACAGGGGTGGTAAGAGGAGGAAGGGGCAGAAAACGTATCCAAGAGTAGATTGGAAGCCCCCCACAATGAACAGAAAGGGAAGGCTTCTAGACTTTGGGGTCTTTGGGAGAAGATGGTGATGCCTGCTATCTCCTTTTCTGCTCTGTCCACAAAGCCTTGGCAATGGTGCATTCCTACAATGAAGCATAGGTTCCTGATGCCTCTGGGCCACATTCTTATTCCTGTGATACCTCATCTCCAGGAGCCACCAACAGAGCCCGAAGAGCCTGGACAGCAGCTGCGATGACTCCATCCACTCTATCATCCAGGGAGAAGCGCAGCAAGAAGAGGAAACCAGCATCCAACAGAAGTTGTAAGACACTGCCCACTAGCCGGTTCCCAAACTCACCAGCCTGGGCCTTGGGGGCAGAAGGATAAAATCTTGCTAAAAATGCTGAGGTTATACAAAATCTTTGTCCCCTCATAACCCTGTGTTTGCCCCATTCCAAGACTGACCCACAGACAACTGATGTATGAGTTAATTCCAGACTGAAAGGGCAGGAGGTAAAGTCTAAGGTTAGGGATGTGGGATGAAGGTGGGCAGGACCAGGCCACCAGTCCACTTACCTTGCCAATGATCTGGGACAACACATGCAGTGCTAATGCTCTCTGCTGGGACACCTGGCTGCGGGTCAGGTGGAACAGCTCCTGTAGGGAGTACCCTGCTCTCTGGGATAGGGACAAGAAGTCAGAAGGAACCAAGACACAAGGCAGTACACAAAATCACCCAAGAAGGTGTCAAGGGAAAGACGTAAGTGATATCCCCTGCTCCATGGAGTCTCAAGTTGGTAAAGCAGATAGGACATGAATACAAGTAAACGTGGCATACGGCAGATGGGGAGAATGTACTACTTGATGTTTAATTTGAAACCAGCAGACAGGAGGGAGATGGACCTAGAAAAGTGATCTGGTCTTAGTGGATGGGTAGAGCCTCAAAGGTCTGGCATGGAGTACAGGGTAAACCCTGGAGGTTCTTGAGCATGGTGGATATATGGGGAGGAACCACAGAGCAGTATAGCAGGAGTGAAGGAGGGAAGGCCAGGGTCAGCAGTGGCAACCTGTAAAAGGACTGTTTTCCCAAGGTGAGGAGCCAGGACCTTATTCTATAAACAGAGGGGAGCTAGAAGACTTTCTGAGGCAGGGTATGGCTTGAGCTGAGAAAATCAGTATGGCAGCTCTGTGAGGAATACAATGGCCTGAGGTAGACTGTGGAAGACTGTGAGGCTATGATCCAGGGAGCATCATGGAGAGGTGACTGACATTCCAGAGCTGACCAGAATGTGAATGGGAGAGGAGTTAGATTACGAGCCTAAGAAATTGAATGGACGCCAAGGCTATGAATTTCATTGGGGCGCACAGGAGGTCCAAGGCAACTGACTAGAGGGTTTTTTTTCACTTGGTTGTTAAAAGCACTTGCCAAGTGGGCTGGAGTGGTGGCTGAGTGGTGGCTCAGTGGTCGCAGCACTTGAATGGCATGCGCAAATACCAAGTTCAAATCCCAGCACCACGTACACAATGGGCTGTCCGAGCAATGAGGGCCTAATGAAAAACTAAATAAAATTGATTCTTTCTCTCTCACTGTCCCTCTCTCTTTAAAAAAAAAAAAAATGCACTTGCCAAGGGCTGGAGCAGTGGCTCAGCAGTTACGGCACTTGCCTGGCACGCACAAGTATGTGGATTCAAGCCCCAGCACCATGTACACAGCGAAGTGTCGGAGAAATGAAAGTCAAATGAAAAACTAAATAAAATTGATTTTCTCTTTCTCTCTTTTTTTTTTTTTTTTTTTTTAAAAGCACTTGCCAAGAGCTGCCCAATCCTCCCTGGCCCCATGCTTCACCTCTGCCTCCTCTCCATGGTGATGCAGGCCCAGATGGGTGGGTAGGTCCACATCAGGAGGTAGCAGTTCTCCCTGGAGACTGAAGCGGGCCTGCATTCTCTAATGGAAAGAGTAAAAAGACTGAGCTGGAATAGCAGCAAATTCTTTGTATGCACTTCTCATATTTTTTTGTGTGTGGTATGGAGATTGAACCCAGGGGTGTTCTACCATGGAGCTACATCCCTAGTCCTTTTATTTTTTGAGATAGGGTCTTACTAAGCTGCTGAGGCTGGCTTCAAACTTGGGATCTTCCTGTCTCAGTCTCCTGAGTCACTGGAATTACAGATTTGTACCACCACACCCAGACCACTCCTCACTTTTAACCCAGGGCTTTAAGTGGCTTTAAATACTTAGGTCCTAACTCTAATTCTGATGGAAATGGGGCTTTTCTGATTGTAAGGGCCAGGCAGGTGATGGGAGAGGAGGATGAAAGCAAACAAAAGATGCTTCTCATACTCAGGTTATGGGTGCAAAAGCAGCAGCCCTACTCCCACCCCATCTCATCCTACTCCTAGTAGGCTGGCTGGCCCTCCTCACCTCCTGTGTCTGCTGCCGCCGGAGTGGGGGCAGGTCTTGGGTCCAGTGGAGCTTTTCCAGTTCAATAGTATCCATGTGTAGCCATTCTTTGTGGGGGGTCACAGGCAGTGTCAGTGCTGGGGATATGGAAGCATGATAGCATTCCCTAAGGGCTTCAGCCAACAGATAGCCACTGGCACAGCCACTCCACCACAGGATCTAGCAGCTTGTACAGTATGACTAAGTGGCCTGGGGAATGGAAATCCTAGGACCTGGGCAAAGGTCTCAGCTATGGTAGACACACCCAGTCCTGGCTCTAGCCCTTTGCTAACTTCAAGGATTTGCTGGGGGGGGAAAGAGGAGGAAAGGAAGAGAAGGGAGGGAGGGTCATTTATATGAGATAAACCACAGCTCTCTGTTCTCCAGTACCAAATTGCTCAAGGAGCAGGGGAGTGGGGACAATGATGAAGTTACAACTGCTCCAGGGAGCAGGACACAGAAGCACACCCCTATAATATTCTCCTGCTTCCTCACCCCTACCCCCAGCCCACCTGCCCAACTGGCCCAAAGCTCCTTCGGGAGCTCGAGGTTCCTGGTTGTCGTAATTCAATTTCTCCTTTTGTTAATCCCTAATGAAATAATCTAGTTTCTGGGAAATGAGTGCTTCCCCTGGCCTCTGCTTCTGGTCTGGTATGTCCACAGACCTTTGTTAAGACTCTTCCTCTCCCATAATTCTGGCCCTGCCATCTCCCTACAACACTGAAAGAAGAGGCAGGAAGAACAGTGGGATGGAGAGAGCCAGGGTGGACAACTGTAGCAGCAACAGCAGGAAGATGGTCTGCCCAGGGAGGGAACATTCGCTATCACATCAGGCTGCCTCTTACCAGGGGAGGGGGAGAAGAGGCAATAATAGGACAAGAAAACAGGAAGCCTGTGCAGGAAAATGTGCATCAGCAAATGAAGACTGATTTGAGCCAATTTAAACATACTAATGAGGATTAACATTCCATGTCTAAGGGCAGAGAAGCTCTTTTTCCCCGATCCATCAGGTCTAGAGGAAGGAACATTTTCTACTTTTATCCACCAAAAGATAGTCCCCCTCTTCCAAACCTGGGGCTCCTGGCTCCAACTTATCCTCTTTACTTGGTTCATTAGCAGAAGCCAACTTGATGGGCTCCTCTTTGGTGACAGGAACTGAAGGTTCTACTGGCCTCTGTTCCTTTGTAGCTTTTTCTCCTGCTTGCTCATGGGTGCGGCTGTGAGATCTTAAGAAGGCAACCAAGCTGGGGTCTGGAGGCAAGGTAGAGAGGAGAGAGTGAAGGGAGATCCTCCCTAGGTTCCTAAAACCTAACTTGCTACAAGTTGCCCATCTCTGGATGCCAAGGACAGGACAAGCTGCTCTTCAGTCTTGGCCTGAGCTCACTGGGCTCTCCTGTGGCCCTGCAACAACCTGCATTGTCACACCTGCAGGGGCCTTGTGGCCTGGCTACCCCACCTTCTCTCTGCCCCTCACAGTCCCCTGACCCAGGATCCTATGCTTATCCCTGAGACTGGCACCAGGACACAGGACCAAAGTTAAGTAGCTATAGGATAAATGAATGAATGTTGAATAGGACCAAAGAGAAGGCATTAAGGGGAACAATTTCTCACATCTTCTCTCAGCTAATTTATGCATGTCTACTAAAAATCTAATGTGCATTAATTATATAGGTACTAGATACCTATAGGGAATAAGACTATATTTTGCGTGTTTTGGTCAACAGAAAACAGGAGGGAGGTGCAGAATCCCACAGTGTCATTCAAAAAATATGTTCTGGGACTGGAGGGGTGGCTCAGTGGTACATCGTGTGCCTCGCATGCATGAGGACCTAGGTTTAAACCCCAGTATCGGGCTGGAGTGGTGGCTCAGCGGTTTCGGCGCTTGCCTGGCAAGCACGAGGACCTGGGTTCAAACCCCAGCTACGTACACAACTAAGTGTTGGAGCAACAAAGGCCATGTGAAAAACTAAATAAAGTTGTTTCTCTCTCTCTCTCTCTCTCACTGTCCCTCTCTTAAAAAAAAAAAAAAAAAAAAACCAGCATCACATACACAACTAAGTGTCAGAAAAACAAAAATCAAACTAAAAAATAATTGCTTTTTTCTCTCTCTTACTCTAATTTTTTTTTTTTTTTAAAGAAAGAGAGAGAAAGAGAATCACTTTATGTTTGCAGCTAGTTTCTGTCTTCCCAACATTTAATTGTGTTTGTGGTGCTGGGGTTCAAACCCAGGTCGTTGCACATGCTGGACAAGTCCTCCACTGCTGAGCCTTTGCTCCAGCCTGTCTCTCTTTTTTTTCTTTTTTGAGAGAGGGACAATGAGAAAGAGAGAATCAATTATATTTAGTTTTTCATGTGGTTTTCTTGCTCTGAATCTTTGTTGTGTACTTGGTGCTAGGGTTCAAACCTACATCCTTACACATGCCAAGCAAGTGCCATAACTGCCAAGCCAATGCTCCAGCACCCACCCTTTAAAAAAAAAATCTTCTATTATAAAAGTGTGCTGTAATTATATTAGAGTATGACTGTAATAAAGCATAGTGTGTACTGTACCAGTTAAGTACAGTAAAACAAAGCACACTCGTGGTTAAGAACAGGGCCTGAAGCTGGGTACAATGGAACATGTCTGTTATCCCAGCTACTAAGGCAAGAGGATCACTTGGGTAAACTTAGTGAGGCCCTGTCTAAAAATAAAAAATTAAAAGGGCCAGAATGAAGCTCAGTGGTAAAGTGCCTCTGTATTTAATCCTCAGTATGATCCCCTCAAAAAAAAAAAAAAAAAAGATAGAAATCCTAAATCCTTGGTTTAGCCTTATTTGGAGGCACAGATTAGTGATAGAGTATTTTCATGCAAGGCCCTGAGTTTGATCCCCAACAACACAAAAAATTAAAATAAAATTAAAAAATCTAATCTATGTTCTTTATCAGTGATATAACCTGGGGAGAATGTCCCATGAATTTTTAAGCCTCATTTTTTTTTTCATAAGTAAAATTAAATTAATACCACCTCCCTCACAGGAATGGTTTAAGGACAAAATGGAAGAATGCATCAAAATACTCAGCAGTGCCTGGCACTCATGTAAGCCTTTCTTCATAAGTGGCAGGCCCTCCCTAGTCTGGTCCCAGCTGGAAAGCCTGGCACCCATACCAAGTTGAGACAGCAACCGCTGCTGCTCCTGAAGAATCTCCTCAGGATCCATGGCTTGCAGTCTTGCTACATTCTCTTCATGGATTGTCTGGGCTTCCTGCTGAGCCTCCTGGCCCCTGAGTCCCTTCCCTGTGATCAGACCGGGTCCCTGAAAGCTGTGGCTGCTCCTCAGAATCTGGTTGCCCTGGTCCTTACGAGTGGATGCCTCACAGGTCACAGCACCTGAAAGAAGTGCATGATCAGTTTCACTGTCCTGCCCTTCTGGCTCTAAATGGACCTTGAGGCCCTCTTCAAAAAGCCTAATTCGCCCTGGAGACAGATGAAGACCCCAGAGATTTCCTGAGCAGAATGGAGAGCATACTGGGTCTGACACAGGACTCCAGGCACTCTGGGAGTAGCAGGCTGGATTTTCTACTCATTCTTCCCCTAAGATTTATATGAAAAAAATTTCCCTCAGAAACATCTATTTTCTGTCTGTTTTCTTGGATATCTAGGTAGCCATCTACCACCAGGGGTGTGCTCTATGCTCTTCCACTAGTAATCTGCATCATTAACAGAAATTTGGGGGTTGGGGACTAGAGTTTAGCTCAGTGATAGAGTGCTTGTCTAGCATGCATTAGGCCCTGGGTTCTGTCTCTGGGCTGGCAAATAATAAAAAATTAATTAATTAATTAGGCCTATATCTTTATTTTACATTCTGTGCCAGACATTTCTACCCCTTTCCATTTCACTTATGGTCACCTAATGGCCTGTCCCCTCCCTGTACCTAAGACCCAGTGTAGACTCAGGGCTGCTATATTTTGTACTCTAAGTAGGGACATGGAATGACTTTCTCTTCAGATGACTCAAATGCACCCCCATCTGAGGCAGGGAAGATGTATATCCAAAAAGACCCCATGATCATGTCTTCTGAAAAGGCCACGCCTGAGCATCTTCAGCCCCCGCTCACTCTCTGGTGGGTCCAGGTTAGGCACAACTTCCCCAGTTGATCTGCTTTCAGATACTCTCCTGGCTGCAATCTCCTGGGCAAAGATGCTTCTCTTACCAGATGTTACCAGCTTCCCCTATGGGGGAAAAATTACCCAGGTTATTAATGCTCATTATCCACTCTGTCTCAACAGCATATGCAAGGTCTATGGAACAAGGAGGTAAGAGAGTTTACTCAAACTCCAGGGGCCACAACCCTAGTCCTCAGAAAAAGCTTCTACAGAAGCATTAGGTCTTGAAATCTAATACACTTAGGTTGAACTTCTAGCTCTTCCACCCTTTAGATGTATAGTGTTGAACAAGTTATTTTATCTCTTTTGGGCGTCTCAGCCTGCTCATCTGAAAAATGGGGAAAATGATACCTAACTCATGTGGTTGTCACAAGAATTAAATGAAGTAATATGTATGAAGTGCTTGGTACACTTCTGCCTCAAAAATGGAACAAGTTATGTCAGGCACAATGGCACAAACCTGTGCCAGGACTTAGGAGGCTAAGGCAGGAGGATCATAAGTTTGAGGCCAACCTCAGTAATTTAGCAAGACCCTCAGCAACTTAGCAAGACCCTGTTTCAAAATAAAAAATAAAAAGGGTTGGGGATGAAGCTCAATGGTAGAATGCTTGCCTAGTATATGTGAGTCCCTTGTCTCAATCAGGAGCATTGATAAAATTATCTGGAAAAGATGCTCTATGAGCGTCAACTGACCATTCCCTAAACACCACCTACCTGTTTGTCTTGTGAGCGATGGAATACAGGAGGGAAAGCAACACCACTGGGCACAGGCAGATTCACAGTCACTGAACTTGTATCTCGTTCCTGTGGCAACAAAGCAAAAAATAGTGAAGATACAGATACTTCCCCAGGCTAGAGCATATCCTACTGGCTCCAGTTCTGCATGATGACAACCTCCCTCTGGGGGGTTCTTGAATGCACCTTATGTCAAGTCTCAGGGATACTAACCCAGCCCACAAACTGAATTCAGAGGCGAAGACTCTACCTTTTGGAAGCACCCTATACTCATAAGGCTAGACCCCTTTTCCTCCAATATCCTGTCTACCCTAGGAAGCCTTGTTCTACTTAGCCAGAGTGAGACGCACAATAATTCTGGTCAAGACAGCAGTGATGTGCTGATCGTGCCTATTTATCTTCTCTTCAGGGTCATCCTCCTCAGGCAGGGGGCAGCCAAGGTTGGGCCTGGCTCTCTTTGGGGGAGCAGGAACCAAAGCTGGGGGTAAATCTGGGAGATCTGAAAGAAAGAAACAAATATGAAGATACCCTTCCTAGAAAGACACCAAGCCAGTAGGAGCAAAAAAAAAAAGGCAGCAGCTGTGGGGCTCTGGCTCTAGCAGTATTGCTTTAAGTATGATATTTAATGTTTATAAGTCTGCTTCTTCATCTATAAAATGGGGCTATAGCAGAGGTTATGCATCACCTGAAATAATGATGGGGCAGAGTCAGGCCTGGTGGCACACCCCTGTGACTTGGGTGATTGAGGTAGGAAGATTTTATGAGTTAAGAGGCTAGCCTCAACAATTTAGTGAGATACTGTCTCAAAGAAAAAAAAAAAGGTATGGGGGCGTGGTTCAGTGGTACAACACATCTAGGTCCCCCAAGTACCACTAAAAAACAAAAAACTCCTCAAGGAGATTATAACAAAGGAAATAATAGACCAGTATTTTTTTCATGAATTTAGATACAAATATCTGAAGAAAAAATATTTTTTTTTTTTAATAAAGAGAGAGGGACAGTGAGAGAGACAGAGAAAGAGAGAAACAACTTTATTTAGTTTTTCACACATGGCCTTTGTTGCTCCAACACTTAGTTGTGTACGTGGTGCTGGGGTTTGAACCCAGGTCCTCATGCTTGCCAGGCAAGCGCCAAAACCGCTGAGCCACCGCTCCAGCCCTGAAGAAATATTTTTAAAAAATAACGATGAGGAGGTGCTAGAGTGGTAGCTCAGTGGTTGGAGCAATGCTGCTTGCTGGGCATGCGAGAGGACCCAGGTTCAAACCCCAACACCATGCACCCAACTAAGTGTTAGAGAAACAAAGGCCAGATGAAAAAAATACATAAAATTGATTCTCTCTCTCTCTTTCCCTCTCTTAAAAAAAAAAATGATGATGGGGCCAGGCCTGGTGGTGCATAACCATAATCCCAGAAGTTCAGGAGGCTGAGGCAGGAGGATTACAAGCTCAAAGCCAGCCTCAGTAACTCAGTGAGGCCCTAAACAACTTAGCGAGATTCTATCTCAAAATAAAATATAAAAATGGCTGGAAATATGGCTCAATAGTTAAGTATTGCTGGGTTCAATCCCCAGTATACATACACACACACACAAAGATGGGATTAGGTGTGGTGGTAATCCCAGGGACTCGGGAGGCTGACAGGAGGATTGCAAATTCAATTTCAACAATTTAGCAAGGCCCTCACCAACTTAGCAAGACTATGTTTCAAAAGAAAAAAACAGAAAGGGCTCGGGGCTAGAGCTCAGTGGTAAAGTGCCCCTGGGTTATATCTCCAGTACCAAAATAGTAATGATGATGATGATGATGATGGGGCAGAACCCACCGCAGGATGAAGGAGGGCCCCTGAGGCTGTCCCCTCTCTCATTTTCAACCTCACACCTGTAAGCACTCACTATTCATCATCACCACATCTCGATGGTCCTGCAGTGGAGGCTGGTCTGGGTTGCCATTGACACCTCTCCTACTTCCTTTCTTCACCAACTGCACTGCTGGGGCTGCACCAGCTGCAAGAAACTGACTCTGAAAATGCAACAGGTCCACCTCTGACTCCCCTGGCTTCGGTCTGGACAGCATCTTGACACTCCACTTGCTTCCTGGACTCTTTCCAGCACTGCTTCTGCATGGAGATTCCTGCGCACCCCTAAGAACAATAAAGATGATGGGTCCTCTGCAAATAAACTCTGGTTCTCGTTACCATGCATCAGGGAGTACCCTCCTTTTCCATGAGATCATGAGAACTTATTCCACCTCATTCATATCATATTTTCATTCTCTCCCTCTTCAGCCCTCCCTGGTATCATCAGCCTAGCAAAAATAGTTACAGCTAATTCCGGTGTTTACAATCTGTAGGTAAGAACTCTTAGGAACAACCAACAGGAGATCTGAGAAAAATGCCACCAGGAACCAGGCAGATAAATATGTCATAACAAAGAATGGTGATTCTGTATCAAACTAAAGAGAACTTACCTGAATTATTCAAATTACTAAAAACACTGGACGTAGAAAACCAATATATAAACATCATTTGTATGTATATACATGAGCAACAAACAACTGAAAAGTGGAATTAAGAAAACAATTTCACTGCTGGGCACAGTGGTGCACACCTGTTAATCCCAGCAGCTTGGGAGGCTGAGGCAGGAGGATCACAAGTTCAAAGCTAGCCTAAACAATTAAGTGAGGCCCTAAGCAACTCAGCAAGACCCTGCCTCAAAATACAAAACATAAAAAGGGCTGGGGATGTGGCTCAGTGATTAAGTGCCCCTGGTTCAATCCCTGGTACCAAAAAAAAGAAAAAACAATCTCATCCTTGTTGAAAATCAGTTGACCATAGATGCAATAGAATTTCATTGATCTACAGGTCTGTCCTTATGTCAGTAACAAGTCTTGATTTAAATAGCTTTGTGTAAGTTCTGAAATTGGGAAGTATGAGTCCTCCAACTTTGTTCCTTTTCAAGATTTTTCAGGCTCATCTGGGTCCCTTGCATTACCACATGAATTTTAAGATCAACTTTTCAATTTTGTAAAAACAGGCAGTTGGAATTTTGATCAGAATTACATTGAGTCTGCAGATTTGGAAAGTATTTCCATCTAAATAGTATTAAGTCTTCCAATTCATGAGCACAGGCTGTTTTATTTATGTCTTCTGTCATTCAACAACCCCCAAGACCCCAGTGGAGATTAAACCAGGGTATTACTCACACATGCTAGGCAAGCACTCTACCACTGAGCTATATCCTTGGCCCTTTAAAACTTTTTTTCTTTTCTTTTCTTTTTTTTTTTTTTTAAACAGGGTATTAACTAACTTGCCAGACTGGCCTCAAATTTGTGATCCTCCTGCCTCAAGCTCCCGAGCAGCTGGGATTAGAGGCGTGTGCCACTAGGCATGAACAACTCAACAATGTTTTATAGTTTTCAGTGGGCAGATGTACTTCTTTTATTCCAACATAATTTATTCTTTTTGATGCTCTTGTAAATGAAAAAAAATTTTTTTTGGTACCAGGGATAGAACCTAGGGGTGCTTAACCACTGAACCACATCCCCAGACCTTTTTATCTTTTAAAATTTTGTGACAAGTTCTCACTGAATTGTTCAAGGCATTGCTTAGTTGCTAAAGCTGGCTTTGAACTTGTGATCCTCTTGCCTTAGCCTCCCAAGCTGTGCTGAGATTAAGGATGAGATTTTTAAATGGGAAAAAATAGCATTTTCAACAAATGGTACTGATAAACTGGATATATTGGACACCCTACCTTGTGTGTGTGTGTGTGTGTGTGTGTGTGTTTGTGTATATATATCCTAACTCAAAATGGATAAAGGATCTAAATATAAGAACTGAAATTTTATAATTAGAATATGTTAGAATTCCTGTCTTTAGAACAGGCAACAATTTCTTAGATATGACACCAAAACAATGAAAGAAAAGAGATAAATTGGACTTTAACAAAATTAAAAACTTAAGTGCATCAAAAGTCATTATAGGGGCTGGAGTGGTGGCTCAGTGATTACAGTGCTTGCCTTGCATGTGCGAGTTCATGGGTTCGAACCCCAGTACTATGTACACAACAAAGTCTCGGAGCAACGAAGGCCACATGAAAAACTAAGTAAAATTGATTCTCTGAGCTCTCTCTCTCTCTCTCACTATCCCTCTCTCTTTAAAAAAAAAAAAAAAGTCATTATCAGGGGCTGGATCGGTGGCTCAGTGGTAATGGGGCTTGCCTGGCATGTGTGAGGATGTAGGTTCATACCCCATCATCACACAACGAAGTGTTGGAGCAACAAAAGGCACATGGAAAACTAAATAAAATGGATTCTTTCTCTCCCCCTCACGCAGGTTCATATCCCAGTACCATGTACACAACTGTCAGAGAAACAAAGGACAGATGAAAAAATAAATAAAATTGATTCTCTCTCTCTTAAAAAAAAAAGTCATTATCAAGAAGGTGAAAGATAATCTACAAAATGGGAGAAAATATTTGCAAATCACATAACTGATGAAGGACTTGTATACACAATATATAAACAACTCAACAATTAAAAGACCCAACTTAAAAATGGGCAGAGGAGCCAGGAGTGGCAGCATATGCCTGTACTCAGCAACTCAGGAAGCTGAAGCAAGAGGATGGCAAGTTGGAGGCCAGCCTCAGCAACTCAGTGAGATCCTGTCTCAAAATAAAAAAGAGCTAGGGATGTAGTTCACTGGTAGAGAATCCCTGGTAACACATACACACAAATGAACATAGGATTTCAACAGACATTTCACCACAGAAGAAACACAAATCGCCAGTAAGCACACGAAAAGATGTTCATCATTAGTAATCATGACAATGAAAATCAAAACCACATGGCCTTGGCTGGAGGGGTGTGCCTGTAGTTCCGGCTACTTGGAGGCTAATGCAGAAGGACTGCTTGAACCCAAGAGTTTGGGATCAGCCTGGGCAACATACTGAGGCCCTGTTTCAAAGCAAAACAAACAAAAAACTCAAAATCAAAACCACAATGAGGACAGAAGGGCATGTGGTTCGGTAGAAGAGTGCTATGCTTAATATGTGCAGTGTGTGGCCCTAAGTTCAATCTCCAGCACCAAAAAAAGAAAAAGAAAAAAACTTCACACTCACTAGGAGGCTCTAATTTTTAAAAAAAGGAAAATAAAAAATAACAAGTGTTGGCTAGGATGTGGAGAAATTGGCACCTTCGTATATTCTTGGTGGGAATGTAAAATGGTGCAGTCACTATGGAAAATAGTTTGGCAGTCTACCAAAAAGTTAAACATAGAGCTACCATATGACACAGCAGTTTGACTCCTTGGTACACACCCAAGAAAAATGAAAACATATGTTCACAAAAAAATGTACATGAATGTTCAGAATAGCATTATTCATAATAACTAAAAAGTGGAAACACAAATGTCCATCAACTGATGAAAGGATCAGCAAAATGTGGTATATCCATACAAAGAAATATAATTTGTCAATAAAAAGGAATACAGTTCCGGGGCTGGAGCAGTGGCTCAGTGGTTGTGGCACTTGCCTGGCATACTCAAGTAGGTGAGTTCAAACCCCAAGCACCACGTACAAAACAAAGTCTCAGAGCAACAAAAGCCATGTGAAAAACTAAATAAAACTGATTCTCTCTTTCTCACTGTCCCTCTCTCTTTAAAAAAAAAAAAAGTCAATAATAAAGGACCTTACAATACAGGATTTTGTTTATATAAAATGCTTGAAATAGGTAAATCTATAGAGATGGAAAGATTACTGGTTGTCAGGGGCTAAGAGAATTGGAAGGAAAAGGCAATTGACTGCTAAAAGGTATAGGAATTCTTTCTGAGATAAGGAAAATGTTTTCTAATTAGATAGTGGAAAGTGTTGGCTTCAACCTTGTGAATATACTAAAAACCACTCAATTATATACTTTAAAATGATTAATTTTATGGTGTGTGAATTATATCTCAATTAAAAAACAAAGCCCTGGACTGGAGTGGTGGCTCAATGGTTGGAGTGTCTGCCTGGCATGTGTGAGGACCTTGGTTCAAACCCCAATACCACATACACAACTAAGTCAGAGAAACAAAGGCCAGATGAAAAAATAAATAAAATTGATTCTCTCTCTCTCTTAAAACAAACAAACAAACAAACAAAAACTCCCAAAGCCCTGGCAGGCACAGTGGCACACATCTATAACCCCAGCAGCTTAGCAGGCTAAGGCAGGAGGATCACAAGTTCAAAGCCAGCCTCTGCAACTTAGCAAGACCCTGTCTCAAAATAGAAAATAAAAAGGGCTGGAGACGGAACTGTGGGGCCAGCACCATCTGCCTACTTACTTCCCTTTGGGCCAAGCATACCCAGGAGAACTATGAGACCTGGAGGGTAAATGGTAAGATGGGAGCTTTGGTGGACATGAAGGAATTCAGCATATGGGAGCCACTGGCTGTGAAGTTGCTAACACGCAGAACAACAGTGGAGATGGCAGTTCTGCTACTATAGATTGATGACATCATCTCAGACCACAAAAAAAAAGGGTGGGGGGTGATGACCAGAGCCAGCAAGGTGAGGCTCCTGATGCTGGCCATGAGTAAGTGGTGGGCAAGGCAACTTCAATACATAGAACCAGCAGTCTCCCCCTTTCCTGAGCCAGAGTGTCAGGATACTGTGGTCATTTTTGTTCGGAAGGGATCAAATTGAGGGGCAGCCCCCAGTCCTTTTCTGTCCCAGCTCAGTTTACAGAAGGCACTGCATGTAATTCTTCTCTATTGTAAGCTTTCCATTTAGTTTGCTTCCTATGATTAAATCTAATTTGTGGCTCAGGGTTTGAGAACCCCAGGTTCAATCCCCAATCCCAAAAAAATAAAAATAAAAATAAAAAAGCCCCCCTCTCCCCTCCACAGTGGTGTGAACTCAGGAAGCTGAGGCAGGTGGATCACAAAGTCAAGGTCGGCCTGGGCAATTTAGTAAGACCCCTGAATTAAAAAAAAAAAAAAAACAAAAACAAACTCAAAACCAAACTTGAGCTGACCAAATAAAACATCTCTTTAGGACTGAGAATGTAGCTCAGTGGTAGAGAGTGTATCTGGCATGTGTGAGGCCCAGGGTTCAATCACTAGCACCTCAAAAACAAAAATAGGTTAGAAAACTGCTTTGGAACTCCCACATAAGCTGCCAATAATAATAAAACTATCATTATTATTATTATAATTAACAGTTATGGGATACTTAGTACATGCCACATAATGGTCTAAGCATTTCTTTCACGTTCACTTATTTAATTCTCACAACCACCATATGAGTAGGTTACAGTTACTATTCACATTTGATAGCTGAGGAGGGAGAGGTGCTGAGATGTTAAGCCATTTGTCCAAGGTCTCACAGTAAATAAGTGATGGGACTAGGATTCAATTCCAGAGTGTCAATCCATGCTCTGATACAGTGCCTAGCACTGTGTGGTACTTGGAGCATCCTGGAAGGCTGGAACAGTGTGGGAGACAGGGCAGGACTATAAAGAAACTCTTGAAAAACAAAAGCTGAAATTACACTAGAGTTTCTCAATAGGGACCACTGTCCTTTGGTGTCCAATAATTTCTTGTGGAAGGATGTCCCAAACGGGATGTGGGAATGCTTTTACCCTCCAGTGCCTTAGCACACCTTCTCCCCAAGCCATAAGAACCAAAAATGGTAAACACAAATACATTTAAAAAGCAGTACATTACAGTGAACAAATGAGTTACATAAAAATTAGTACTACAGGATTTCAGAAATGGGAAAGATCCCTAAATGTTAAAAATATGGCTGGACATTGAGCTGGGTCATAATGCACTACAGAATCTGGGTAGTTATGGGCATCAGCTTTGGAACCATTGCACTAGATATCAAATACCGATTCCACTACTTACTAGCTGTCCGAGTTATTTAAGCTTTTCCAAGTCCAGTTTCCAAAACTGTAAAATGTGTATAATAATAGGTGCTACAGAATTGGAATTTTGTGGATTTAAATGACTGCATACAAAGTGCCTATCACAATACCTGTTATTCACAAAAATAAACGTCAGTAAATGACCACAATTTTTTTTTTTTTTTGGTCCTAAGTAAATCCACAAAAAAACTTCCCCACAAACTCCAGGGCTGATTTTTCCAAAACCAATCTGTTCTAGAAACGATAGCATCTTGAATTACATTAAGGATGATTCCTAGTGCAATCGATCACTTGGTTTTCTCAGGTAGCCTCTTTCATTCCCGCCTATCCTCCAGCGAAAGGGTCCCGCCCCAAGTCTGGTCCCGCGACTGTCCCGGCCTCGAGTTAAGCGCCCTGGACCACCCGCGTCAGCAATTACTGAGCTACGGGCTGATAAAGGGCCAAGCCCGAGATCTCTATAGCAAAGAGGTGGCAGCTGCTCCCCTACAGACCAAAGACTCTCAGGCAGGTTACTACAAAAGCACCGAACACGTCGCCCCTGGGTCCTCGGCTCCCAATCACCCGAAGTACGTCCCTTTATCCCGTCACCTACTAGCTGGAAGCCCGCCTGGGCGCCGCCATATTGGTCCGCTGGGCCGCGCTTCCGCCGCCGCGAGATTTTAGCTTCCGCCGCGCTGCCCAGCTCGCTGCCCCGGAGCTTGTCTTGGAGCGCTGCAGAGTGTGCTCTGCCTCGCTGGCTGCTGATCACGAAGACACCGCTGCCGTATCTTAGCCTGAAAAAGCCCTACACCGGGGCTGGAGTGGTGGATCAGAGTTTTCGGCGCTGGTTTTTTTTTTTTTTTTAAAGAGAGAGGGACAGTGAGCCAGAGCAAGAGAGAAACAACTTTATTTAGTTTTTCACATGGCCCTTGTTGCTCCAACACTTAGTTGTGTACGTGGTGCTGGGATTTGAACCCGGGTCCTTGTGCTTGCCAGGCAAGCGCCGAAACCACTGAGCCACCGCTCCAGCCCTCGGCGCTTGTTCTTGCATGTTCAGGGACGCGGGTTCGAACCCCAGCACCCGTACACAACAAAGTGTCCGAGCAATGAAAGCCAAATGAAAAACTAAAATAAAGTTGTTTCTCTTTTTCTCTCGCTCTCTCGCTCTAAGAAAAGCCCTGTATCGACACTTGGGACACAAGTTCTTTGGACGTAGCTCAGGTACGGCCCCTCTGTATAACAGCACCGGTGGCACAGGCAGATTCCTCTTTGTACTCCCTGGCTTGCAGAGCCACATTTCATACCTCAGCACCAGTTGTCACAGACAGAGCACAAAAACCACTCACACTGTTATGACCTCGCCACTGTTTTTATGGCGAGCAAGAAAGTAACCATGAAAAGGTTCTAAAGAAAGTAACAAATGCGCAAGTGCACCTGGGCATGGTGGTGCACACTTGTAATCCCAGTGATCTGGGAGGCTGAGACCCTGTCTCGAATCTAAAAAAAAAGAAAAGCCCGGAATGTAGTTCAGTGGTATTGGGCTCCTGGGTTCAATCCGCAATACAAAAATTAAAAAAAAAAAAAACAAACAAACAAAAACAAAACTAAAGTTTTAAAAACAGAGCCCAAGGGATCTAGGGATATACCTCAGTGGTACAGAATTTGCCTAGCATATGTGAGGCCCTGGGTTCAATCCCCAGCACCACAAAATGACAATAACCACAGATACCACAACAATAGTAACAACAATTTTTTTGGGGGGGGTACTGGAGATTTATTTATTTATTTGTTAAGAGGGAGGTATCATGAGAGAATCAATGTTTTTATTTAGTTTTTCATGTGGCCTTGGTTGCTCCAACACTTTGTTGTGTGTGTGGTGGTGTGGTTTGTACCCACATCCTCAAGCCTGCCAGGCAAGCGCCATAACCACTGAGCCACCACTCCAGCCCTGGTATTGGGGATTTAACTCAGGGGCATTTAACCATTGAGCGAATTACCAGCACTTTTTTTTTCTTTAATTTGAAACAGTGTCTCATTAAATTGGTTAGGGCCTTGCTAAACTGCTGGCTTTGGGAGCTGGAGCAGTGGCTCAACAGTTATGCTGCTTGCCTGGCATGTGTAAGCACACCACGTACACAACAAGGCATCAGAGCAACAAAAGCCACATGAAAAACTGAATAAATTTGATTCTCTCTCTTCTCTCTCTCTCACTGTCCTTCTTTCTTTAAAAAAAAAAACAACAAATAAATTAAATTGCATATCCTCCTTCTTCAGCCTCCCAAGCTTCTAGGATTACAGGCATGCCTGGCAATAATAATAATAATAAATTTATTTTTAAAATTTTATTCAGAAATTTATTTGTTGAACAATCAAACAAGCAAGCTTCTAATGAAATAATATAATAAACATATAAGTTCTGAAAATTAGATTTACCCGTAAGAGCCCCCCCAATTACCTACTCTTATCCCTCCTGCCCTCCTTCCCAATACATCTCTACAAATGCCTTAGGTTGTATGACATTACACTTTATCCAGATTTAAAACATGATAATAGACCTCCTTTCTCAATGGCCAGGGTCTAGCTCCAGTCTCCAGAGATGAGTGAAGACATTCAACCCTTGGTTCTCTGGGTTATGCTTATTTCACTCAGCATAATTTCTTCCATAGCCATCCATTTACCTTCAAAGACTGCAATATCATTGTTTCTAATTGCTGAGTAAAACTCCATGGTATGTATGTACTACAGTTTTTGGATCCATTCATTCAGCGAGGGACATCTGGGTTATTTCCATAATTTAGCTATTGTAAATTGAGCTGCTATGAACATTGATTTCGCTATGTCACTATAGTGTGCTGATTCTAAATTTCCTGGAAAAATATCCAAGAGGGGAATAGCAAGATCATATGATGGGCTCATCCCTAGTTTTTTGAGGATTCTCCACACTGCTTTCCAGAGGGGATGTGCCAGTCTGCAGTTCCACCAACAGTGTGCTAGTGTGCCTATCTCTCCACAACCCCTCCAGCATCTGTTATTATTTATTTTCTTCATTTTTGCCAATCTGACTGGGATGAGATGATATCTTAATGTAGTTTTCATTTGCATTTCTCTGATTACTAGTGATTTAGAGTACTTTCTCATGTATTAATTGACTTGTTCAATGTCCTCTGCTGAGAAGCTTCTATTTAGCTCTTTGGCCCATTTATTGATTGGGTTGTTTGTGTTTTTGTAGTTGAAAATTTTGAGGATTTTGTAGATTCTAGATATGAGGCCCCTGTCAGAGGAATCACAGCCCATGATTCTCTCCAATTCTGTAGGAAACCTCTTGACTCTTTTGATTATTTCCTTGGTGGGGCAAAAGTTTTTTAGCTTTATGGCAACCCAATCACTGATTTTCGACTTTACTTCCTTCACTTTAGGAGACATGTTGAGAAAGTCTTTGCCTACTCCCAAATGCTGAAGTGTTGGACCTAATTTGTCTTCCATCAGTTGCAAGGTAGCTTGTTTAATTCCTAGCTCCTTGATCCATTTTGATTTGATTCTCGTGCAAGGGGAAAGATATGGGTCTAATTTCAACTTTCTGCAAGTGGCTGTCCAGTTTGTCCAGCACTATTTGTTGAAAAGGCTGTCTCTCCTCCATGTAATATTTTGACCCCAATAATAATAAATTTAAAAATAAAAAAATAAAAAATGAAGTTGGAAAATCCCCACCTATCAGGCTGCAATTAAAGAGAGTTAAATAGAGAAACAAAGACAGCTAAACAGAAGGCATTCACACACTTGCGTGGGTGCACACACACACACACACACACACATACTTTCATACATGAAACTCTTCCTTTCAGGTTTATCTTCATGTGAAATTTTGAAGAGAACCATTTTTCTTCTACATATTTGGACTCCTCTGTCCCTTCAGAAACCCCAAACTTATTGTTGTCTTCCTATTCCTAAATCTGCTTTAAGGAAGAAGTCTGGTCATTTGAAAGTTCCCATGTGACTCTAAACCAAAGTGTGGTTTCCCCTGGGAATATACTTGTCTGCTTCATCTTCCATGGGGCAAGAAGTGGCATCCTTTCTGGTGTAGCAATTTCAAGAGGGCATGTTTACCAGACGCAGTAAAACTTTCCAGCACCCTTAGAATCACAACTGTAGGCAACTTTTCTGCAAACCCCAAAGGCAAACATTTCTCTGCTTTTGCTAAGCTGACAAGGAACATATTCTGGTGGTTTTATTCCTTGATATTTTCTTATTCTTTTTTTTTTCCCTGTGGTGCCAGGGATTGAACCCAAGGGTGCTTAACCACTGAGTCACATCCCTGGCCTTTTTCATTTAATTTTATTTATTTATTTTAAAAAGAGAGGAACAGTGAGAGAGAGAGAGAGAGAGAATCAATTTTATTTAGTTTTTTATGTGGCCTTCATCACTCCAAGACTTTGTTGTGTACGTGGTGCTGGGGATTAAACTCAGGTACTCGCACATGACAGGCAAGTGCCATAACCGCTGAGCCACCACTCTAGCCCCTGGCCCTTTTTATTTTGAGACAGGGTCCCACTAAGTTGCTTAGGGCCACACTAAATTTCTAAGGCTGTCTTTGAACTTGCAATCCTCCTGCTTCAGTCTTGCCACTGGGATTACAGGCACGTGCCACGGCACCCAGCTTGACCTTGTTCCTTGAATGGGACCTACCAACTCTTACCTCTTGAGCCAGTGGCTGGGAAAAAACAGGTCCTTGGGTATAGGTCAGTGAGACTACCATATCCCTGTGGCTCACTTTAGTTTCTTTCGTCTAGAAGGGAGGGGAGGCCTTAAATCTAAAAAAGCTGAAGTGGATGCTTCCTTCAAGTTAGCATCAGGGTGTCCTGCTACTGTGAGCAGTGTTTGGTTTTATTTTCTAGGTTTGTCTTTGCCGTCTCTGAATCCTTGGCCTCTCCTTGACCTTGATCAGTTCTGAGTAATATAAGGAAGGGGACATGGGTTCCATTCCCAGCACTACAAACAAAATAAAAAATAAAAAAAATAAGGGGTTGGAGCTCTTGCCTGGCATGCACAAGGATCTGGGTTCAAACTCCAGCTCCACTTACATAACTAAATGTTGGAGAAACAAAGATCTGATGAAAATATAAATTAAATTGATTCTCTCTCTCTCTGTAAAAATAGAAATAAAAAATGAAGAGGGTAGGCAGAGACTTATTTTACCAGTGTAGGAAGATGTCATGACTTAACCTAGACCAGTCTATAAGAAGCGGTTGCCATTGGCCTTTCCTTTTGCTCAGCCTCCTTCTACCCCTGCAGCCCTGTGTTACTCCCCTGGGATAGATATGGCTGGCTCTGGTTCTGTTCTGAGGACAGGAACTCCTGAGACAGCTGCTCCTGCATTAGGTCAAATACATTTCCTGTTGATTTGATTAGTTTCCTTCCAAGCAGTGCATTTATGGAAGAAAGGGAACTTTCGCAGGCATGCAACTGCATAGGCAGTCAACCTCCTCCAGCCACACACACACACACACACACACACACACACACTTTTTCCCCATCCACCCACAAGGCATCAGTCACATTTAGAATTTGCACAAATGCACACCCTCTCACCCACCTACACATTTCTACCACAAAATCACACCTGCTCACATACCCCTACAAGTGCATTCCGATACCCTGCCCTGAGAGAGAGAAAGGCAGCGGAGATAGGCAAGGTGAGTGGGTTGTAATTGCTCAGTAACCAAGCACCCTCTGTGGGAGCTGAAAAGTCAGAAGATCAGGACCCCACAGGTTCCTTTATCCTTCAAGTAGAAACAATGGGAACTGAGAGAGATTCTGAATTAGAGGTAGAGGAAGAAGGAACTCCACTCCCTATCCTTCAAGGAAAGTGTGTTGCCTGGAGTGACAGGCCTGCAGGCAGGGTGGGAAATTTGTCAAGGCTATAAGTGGAGAATGCAGACACACCAACGATATGCCTGAGGAGCCCATAGGATTGATGGCAAAGGGTGGTCCTTGTCTAGGATTCTCTGTCAACTCTGGAAATGATGGGGGAGGGGAGGGGATGAAAGGAAAAAAGGAAGGAGAAGGCTGTTTGACCTCTGAGTTCAAAATCCTCCCTGAGGAGTCTTTCTAATATCAGTTGGAGTCAAGAAGTGGAATCATTCATTCCCTTATTGGAAACTTGAAGTCCCCTCCAGGGAAAAGAGGTGAGGGGGCGCTCTTGAGGAGGGACAAGTGATCAAAAGCAGAGCAACTGCGGCTGGAGCAGTGGCTCAGTGGTTATGGTGCTTGCCTTGCAAGCGTGAGGACTTGGGTTTGAACCCCAGCACCACATACACAAGTAAGTGTTCGGGCAAGGAAAACCAGATGGAAAACTACATAAAATTGATTCTTTCTCAGACACACACACACTGTCCCTCTCTTTCTTAAAAAAAAGTAAAAGCAGAGCTGCAGCAACCTGGGCCCATTCTGGCTTCAACCCCAGGCTGTGGCCCACAAGACCAAACTCAGAAGCTATGAATTCTGGAAAGGAACAAATCTTTTTCTATAGGAAAGAACCCACAGTGTCCAAAAAATTTGGCAGAGTTCTGATAAAGGGAGACTAAGACCCTGCCTTCCAATTTTTGATAGTGCTTCCTGAGTCTCTCCCTGTGCTGCCACCTGGGGGTGCCACCAGCTGGGTTAGAGGTTGCATCCAGCACTACTATTGTTGTTATCATTAGGGTAATTAATACACAAGCACTGATGGGGCCAAGTGGAAGAAGAGGCAGGCCCCTGCTGCTCAGACGTAAATCCCTGGAAAGATCCAGTGAAGCAGCAACGGGGGGGGGGGGGGGGGGGGGGGGGGGGGGGGGGGGGGGGGGGGGGGGGGGGGGGGGGGGGGGGGGGCTCTGAGTGGTTAGTCCTTTCTCCCCAACCAGAACCTATAAGAAGTGTCTTTGGGGTGAGTTCTAGGGGCCAGGTAGAGACATGGACAAGGGGAAAGAAAACACTTGGTAGGTGTGGTATGAAACCTGTTCTGCATCTATTTGACACTATATTTGTGGGCAAGGCCATTGACACCTGCCCCCAACCCCTGTGATTACTGCTGGGGCAGTCTCTGAGGCAATTATTCACTCATTTAAAAAGCATCTTGGGGCTGGAGCAGTGGTTCAGCGGTTACATTGCTTGCCCGGCATGCACAAGTACGCGAGTTCAAACCCCAGCACCACATACACAATGAAGTCTCAGAGCAACGAAAGCCAGGTGAAAAACTAAATAAAAATCGATTCTCTCTGTCTCTCTCTCTCTCACACACTATCCCCCTCTCTCTTTAAAAAAATAAAAATAAAAAATATAAAAAGCATCTGCCTTTTTATTTATGGAGTGCCTACTGTGTGCAAGGTGGCCTACTACTAATAGTACCTAATGTTTCATTGGATAATAGGAGGACACAATCAACTTTCACACCATATCCTAGGGAATGAGGGGTAGAACCAAAGGAAGCCAAGTAGGAAGAATGACAACCCCCCAAATACATGGGCGATTGAGCTTTGGCCTGTACAGGATAGCTGTGTGGATATATATCAGGCAATATCTGGGAATTATCAAACAGATCTTGGAACACTCAGGACCCTCATGGCAAGTTGGAAAACACCTTGGGAAACTGAATTGAAGAGAATGGTCATTTTCTGGTAGGAGTCTACTTGGAGATAAAGGGTGGGAAATAGAGCATGAATATGAGGAATGTGGGTGAAGGACTCAATGAAAGAGGTACAAGGGATGTTAGCTTACCCTGGGTGGAGGTGCCTGTTGGTTGGGAGTGTCTATTATGTGCTTTATGTCCTGAGAGGGCAGTGTTGGCTTCTGAGAATCAGAGCACAGGCTAAAGTTGGGGTGTGATAGGGACTTCCAACGAGATTTGGAGGAGGGAAGGACTGGAGCGTTGAGTTGAAGACGCTACCGTCTTTAGGGAAAGGAGGGGCGTGGCCCGGGTGCCCATCCAGGGATGGAGTCAGAACCTCGGGATCCGCCCAGTGGTAGCGGGGGCGGGGGGCGCCGGTGGGCTTGGGAGGTCTGGAGGTGTGGGCGGGCCGGAGGTCCGGTGGCGGTGCCCGAGTTAGCGCTCCGGCGAGCCACCGGGGCTCCGCGGGGGGGCGGTACGAGCTTGGGCTGCCGGCGGGCCGGGAGGAGGCGGCGGCTCGGAGAACATGAATCAGCGGCGGCGGCGGCGGCGGCGGCGGCGGCGGCTGTGGAAGGAGCGCGGTGGCCCGGGAGCGGCCCCAGGGACCCCGCGCTGCTGAAGGCTGCGGCGGCTGGCAGTCGGCGCGGGTCTCCGAGATACGGTCCCAGCGCCGCCCCCCGGGCGGGCCCCAGCTCCTCCCGCGGCCCTCCTCCTCCTCCTCCTCCTTCCCTTCCCTTCCCTCCTCTGCACGCTCGCGGGCCCGGCCCGGCATGGTGCGGCGTCGCGGCCGATGGCGCTGAGGCGGAGCATGGGGCGGCCGGAGCTCCCGCCGCTGCCGCTGCCGCCGCCGCCGCCGCCGCTGCTACTACTGCTGGTGGGTCTGGCCTCTCTGCTGCTACCGGAGTCGGCGGCCGCAGGTAGGGGCTGGCTCGGGATGCGGCGTAAAGCGGGGGACTGCCGAGGGGCGCGGCTGGAGGTCGGAGCCCAGGGATTGCAGCCGAGCGAGCCCCGGGCCTCGGCGGCGGTAGATTTGGGTTGGGGGACTGGACCTGGAAGGCCAAGGTATGGGGCGCAGCAGTGTGTTGGCTGGTAAATCTCCTGTTTGGGTCCCCGCCCCCAACTTTCTGGTGCCCAGAGGTCTTCTGGAGGGGTGGAAGGGAAGGGAGTCGGGTGTAGGGTGTGTGGTCGGAGACAGTGTTTGGAACTAGATTTTCCCGCCTCGATGTTCCTCGTTGTTTGCTTCCGTTGCTCAGTTTTGGGGACTTTTGATCTGTCAGCCGCACACACAAAGGTCCAACTCTGAAACCACAGGGTCTGGGGCTGAGCACCCAAGGGGCACCCGCCTACCATTTAGATGCAGGCGCTGTGAGGGTTCCCAGTCACAAAATACTGGGATCATGCTCCAGTTCCTGTGCCCTTAGAGCTTCCTGAAACACAGAATGTTGGAGAGCTTGGGCTGAGGCAAGGTTTCTGGTCTTTGTGGGGGTTTGCCCTGTGTTCCCACTTAGCCACAGAAGCATTTACTGGTGGTGGGAGTGCTCCGTGCAGCACCACCTTGCTCTCCAAGTTCCCAGTGCACACCTCTGGGAGCTGGTGTGGGGTGAGAGGCTGTCCCTCCTTGTCCTGTGATTGATACTGGATAAAGGGAGTATGGTAGAGACACAGGCTAGGGCAGTAGCACTGGGTTGGCACCTTATCTTGAGACAGCATTTCTTGCCATATCCATCTCTTGGGGAGGGAGGGGAAGGGAAGGAAAGCGGAAGAAGGTGACAAGTATTTATAAGCTGATGCTCAAAGAGCTCAGGAATTTGCCTGGAGTCACAGAGCAAAGGACAGGAAGAAGCAGGACTTCAACTCTGCAGATACTTCACCTGCTCATCTACTTAAAAACATGCCTGAGGCCAGGGGAGGTGTGTGTGTGTGTGTGTGTGTGTGTGTGTGTGTGTGTGTGTGTTTATGTACAGGCACAGAGAGTGGTACGTTTCTAGTTGGTGGATCCTGTTGATGTGACAGTGGCTCAGGGGCCTCCTGCTCAGGGCCCCATCCCTGGCTTCTACCTCCCACCTTCCCAGCACGCCCCTGCTCACATGCAGGTATTAATAGAGCAGGCGGCTGCCAGGAAGGCTGCCATGTGTTTGATCTGACGTGGTTTTGTGGCCATATGTTCTCCACTTCAGGGGAGCACCCCCTCCTTCCCTTCCTCAGACTTCTTTAATTTGCCAGGGTGGGGTGCAGGGGGTGCTGGCAGCAGTTCAGGGCTGGGCTGACACCTTGGGTGGAGAGCTGGCAGCTAGAGCCTGTTGCACTGGTTGGGTGCAGCAGTAATTCCCAGGGCAGTGCCTGCCCCAGGAGTTGATAGCTCCCCACTATTTCAGCCCAGCTTGCCTTCCTTTTGGTGTTGGAGCAGCAGGGAACTATGGGGAAGAGATCCTTAAAGTTAGGGAAAACTTGGCAGTGACAGAAAAGGTACCTGGAGAGCTTTCTCCCAGCCCAGGTCCGGGTTTCCTGCTTTCCCACACTGTGTTGTCTCCGTTTCCCTGGCATTGGCTGAGAATGAATCCTCTAATGCAGTAGCTATATTCTGGAAGAAAATGGGAGGTAATTCCAGAGACAGGGCCAACTTCAAACAGGCTGACATTCTCCTTCCCACCCCTCAGGCCTGAAGCTGGTAGGAGCACCGGTGAAGCTGACAGTGTCTCAGGGGCAGCCAGTGAAGCTCAACTGCAGTGTGGAGGGGATGGAGGAGCCTGAGATACAGTGGGTGAAGGACGGGGCTGTGGTCCAAAGTTTGGATCAGATGTACATTTCCGTCAGCGAGCAGCACTGGATTGGCTTCCTCAGGTGCTGGACTATGGGGGAAGATGTGGGATGCCTTAGGGCTCGGGAGCTGGGGGCTGTGCTGATGCCCAGAGGTCTGTGGTTTTTATTTATTTATTTTCAAGTATCACAATATTGGTCTGTGGTTTTTAAATTTGGCAACCTGTGGAACCTTCTTCCAGAAGTGGGGCAGGCTAAATCCATGAAGTCTGCCCAGCAGAGCTGCCCCTCTTGACCCTGGGAAGCAAGCCTGTTGTCCTGTTTCCACAGCCTGAAGTCAGTGGAGCGCTCTGATGCGGGCCAATACTGGTGCCAGGTAGAGGATGGGGAAGAAATTGAGATCTCACAGCCAGTGTGGCTCACGGTAGAAGGTGAGGAGGTAGAGCCACAGGGGTGTGTTGGTCTGTAGCAGGTGCCCTCTACTAGTGACCATACCTATGCAGAGGTGGAAGCTGGGCTGTCCCACTTTGGTGGCACCAAGCTCTAAGTCCACCCCAGACATCAGAAGACCCTACCTGCTGGAGTCTGAGTATCTAAGAACCAAAGGGGCAACTGGGATCCACAGCGTATGGGGTGGAGTCTGTTTCATTTATCTGAGCAACAATTCTCAAGCACCCATCTGAGGCTGGACCCTGTTCTGCCAAGTGGCCCTACCAGTAGGGAGAGGGGTGGGGGAAGGGAGGGAGGTTCCACAGCTGTGAGAGCTCAGAGCCTTTCAGCCCTGGAAAACAAAGTGACTAAGAAAGTAACAAAGGGCCCTGAACGGGAGCTGGGGCCTGCCAGAAGAACTCTGCTATAAAGCTCCCACCCACTCCCTCTCCCTCTGTGCCCCTCCCCCAGTTCCCTACCCCCAGCCTCCTCTCTTCTCTGAGAAGAGCTGTCAGAGCAGGTCTTGAGGGAGTGTGGGGGCTGGCAGCAGAATCTGCCTTGCCCAAGGGGGCTGCAGTAAAGAGATTCCTAAGGAAGCTGATATAAAGATTCACCTCCTGGACCCCAAGCCTGTTCTGTGATTGACCCCACTCATAGGAATCTGTGGAGACCTCCTGTAGAGAGGACTTCAGATGGAAGCAAACTTGTGATCTGAGCAGTTGCAAGCTGAAAAGTGGAAAGACTTACTCCCCATTCATCTTCTCTCCCTAGGTGTGCCTTTTTTCACTGTAGAACCAAAAGATCTGGCAGTGCCACCCAATGCCCCTTTCCAACTGTCTTGTGAGGCTGTGGGTCCCCCTGAACCTGTTACCATTATCTGGTGGAAAGGAGGCATGAAGATTGGGGGTCCTGCTCCATCTCCCTCTGTTTTAAATGTGACAGGTGAGCAGCCTTGGCGGGGGGGCTTTGTGGAGGGAATGAGCACTTAGTGAGCCTGGCAGAGTTGGAAACTGCCTAAATCAGAGTTTACTGTTGTGTGTCCAGAGAAAACCCGGATGCCTGCGTACATGAGCTGCACTGTTGCTAAGCTCATTAGTCAGGTGTGCTAGGCTGGCTAGGTGGGCTGTTTAGTGGCAGTCCTGCTGTGTATGCACAAGGAAGGTGCTGGGGCCTCCTTGCCCGGCTCACAGCAGTTTAGGCCATGCACAGCTGGCCCTGAGAGATGAATTGTGTGAGACCAGGGGCACCCATCCCCCCCCACCCCAGGGGAAGGAGGCGGAAATCAGCCCACGCATAGCTAGGGAGGAGTGTCTGGCAGAACTGAGAAGACAAGATGCTAATGCTGAAGAGAGGGAAATGGGGGGGAGAAGGAAGGGGGAGATGGAGGCCAGCACAAACATACAGGGGCCCCCTCCCCTAATGGCTTTTTCCAGACATTTTCCATACCTCTGCGCAGTTAGATTCAAAACATCCACACCTGCACACCAACCTGGGCCCCATGGTTCCCAGGCACATCACATGCTTGCTAATCTGTGAAACTATAAGTTTATTGTTTCTAGTTAAGGTTTGAACTGGTTAAAAAGAGAGTCTGGGCTTGGTCTCATGGGCTAGAGGGTGGAAGGAAGGGACTCTGATCTGTCAAGTCCCTAGCAATTTGAATCTGGCGAAGAGATGGACTACAAGACCTGTTGGAAGGGAGGGCAGGGCCTATTCAGAGAGGGGTTGGGTTCCTTCTCCCCAGATGTGCTTGGTTAGGACCCTCAGGAAGCCAACCTGATAATAAGCACTCACTAAACTCCTGCTACACACACCACACTGTGCTGGGCACCACAGGGGATTGAGTGAATACAAAGGCAATAGAAGCTACCTTTCCAGCCCCCAAAGTGTTCAGTATAATCTGAAAAGACACATGTATAAGACACAGAACTATTGCAAGGCAAAGAATCTGCAGATATAACAATGACGGGGCACAGCAAACAAAGGGCCTGCTATGCACATAAAGGAGTGGACAGAAAAGGGACAAGGGATGCAGCTCTGTGCTGTCTGTGGGAGATGGGATTGAGGTGGGAGGTGCCCTATAACATTTTGTACGTGCTCACTGTGTGCCATGCATTTTGCTATAAATGACCTGATTCTCACACTTCTCCCATTTGAAAGATGGGAGTCCCATCCGAGCTCATTGGATTCAAAGTCCTTATTCCATTCTACCACACCCAACTGTCTAGCCCCTTCGTTTGGCTGGAGGGACTTTTAGGATGTTCAGGCCAGATTCTGAGTGTCCCTCTTCCTCAATCCCACACTGAGTGGGAGTTGCTGCTTGAGAAAAACTAACTGAGGTTTTCTGGCCCCAGGTGTGACCCAGAGAACAGAGTTTTCCTGTGAAGCTCACAACAGAAAAGGCCTGGCCTCTTCACGCCCAGCTATTGTTCACCTTCAAGGTAGGAATACCAGAGCCCAGTAGATGAGGCCGGGGGATTCCAATTTTCCTCAGCCCTGCCAGAAGTCCCCCCCACATGAGGAGTAATTGGCAAAGCTCCCATCCCTAGTGGGAGCACCTGAGACCTTGCCATGGCTAAGATGAGAATAGAATCCTGACGTCACAGCAGATTTCCCATCACGAAGCAGAGTCCATGCGAGGGAGGAAGGGAAGGAGCCAGCAGGAGATGGTCAAGGCTTATGCCCAGCCTTGTTTCTGGCACTCCTGTGGAGGGAATGGGGGGCAGGGAACAACCTAGCAGATGATAGAGGAGACCTAAAGGGCTGGTGCACAAAGGGAGGGAGGAGGAGAGGGAGGGAGAAAGCTAGTGTGGAGGAGCTCCTCTGTGGCTGCAGGAGCAGCTGCCTGTTTCTCTTTTTGTATTTCCCAAGGCCCCAGGTACCGCCTCCACATAAGATCTTACTCTTTGGTCAGGACCCCTTATTTCAGAGAGAGAGATAACCTCTCTCCACAGCCTAAGCACTTTCCCAGGTATGAGCAGCTGACCCTAATGGTTGCTTGCTTGTGTTCCACTGTGTCCTGGGCAGGCAAGCAATATTTCGGTTGGTTGTATCCCAGGCCCCAGGGAAAACTCAAGGCTTGGCTCTCATGCCTCCTGCTCCCTCCTCTCATTCTTACTGGGCACTGATTCTAAGTCCCCATCCACAGCATTACCTGCAGCCCCCTTTAACATCACAGTGACGAAGCTCTCCAGCAGCAATGCTAGTGTGGCCTGGATGCCAGGTGCTGATGGCCGAGCTGTGCTCCAATCCTGTACAGTCCAGGTAGGCTGAGATGGGCCCAACAGGCTCTACCAAACTGACCATGCTCGTTCTGGCTGCCTGAATGGCACTTTATGACAATGGTATCACATTTACTAGACCTGTTCATGGTGCTTGGTCTGCAGCAGTGTAGGCGCTGTTCCGTAGCATGAATAGCCCAGGCCACTCTTAGCCCTGGCAACTAAATGACTCTGCAGATTGGTTCAAACCTGTGCATTCTTTAGCTGGAAAACAGATTACCAGAGCACATTTGGGGTACCTGGAAGAGGCTTTTTTTTTTTTTTTCAATGCTGGGGATTAAACCCAGGGCCTTGTGCATGGTAGGCAAGTGTTAAACTATTGAAATGAAAGAATTTTTCTTCTGTGGATGCAAACCTTTGATTTATCTGATACTGCACTTTCATGCCCTCACCCCCCATACCAAAGAGAAGAACAAAAGGATCAGAAGGGCTCCTAAGCTCTGGAGGGTAGAAAAGGTGGGTAAGGTGATGCCACAACCAAGAGGAAGTGCCAGCTTGCTTATTTTCATTTGTTTATTCTAAAGCATTTTACTGAGAATCTTTTGAAACTGTTCTAAACAGTTTCCTGGGCAGGAGGGGCTCCATCATTTAGAGGACTCCACTCTGGCCCTCCTTTGGCCCTTGTCCCCTTGGAAAGAGGCCTCAGAGCCAAGGAGTCAGACAAGTCTTCCCAGATTGTTCTTACTGCCACATCATACTGTACATATTCAGCATCTACTACCCTAACTCCTGGGTCTGACTCCAGGGCTGTGTGGGCATCTTCCTGGTCCATTCTTCCAAAGGTGGAAAATTCGGTGATATGTACACCTTGAAGGCTTAGGGGCAGCTGGGGGAATAGGAACAGAGCTGGATGTGCAGACATCTGTGCACATGAGTCCCCTCTTGGTGCAGACCCTTGCCTGGGGGGCCAGCTCTTCTAGTGCCACCACACCCTGACTTGGAACTCCAAGGATTTGAAGAATTATAAATGTAGACTTGACCTTCCAGGTGGTTTTAAAGTCTTATTTCTCAAGATATCAAAATAGAAATTATTTAATAGTTTGTTAGGGTTTTGGGTTACTTGGTGATAGGGTACTTGTGTAATGTGCAAGACCCTGGGTTCAATCTAGTACTGCAAAAAAAAAAAATTGTTATCTGATTCATAATATTTAAATAACTAGTCATACAGTAGTACATGGATCTGTTTGTACTCTGGCCCTGGGCCCCCAAAATGTAAGGTGATAGGCTGGTTCAAGATGCCCCTAGGCTCCCAGTTTCTCTCCCCTTGAGAATCTCTGAGACTTTGGTATAGCATGTAAAAATAAGTGGCAAGTACCCTGGAACACTTAAGAATCAAGTACACAGGGACAAGAGGAGTTTTTTGGCGTATCTAAGAAAGGCTTCCACCAAGAAAGTGATATTTTCATTGAGTCTTAAACGATGGGTAGGGTTTTTTATTTTTAATTTTTGTTTTTTTTTTTTTTTTAAGAGAGAGAGGGACAATGAGGGAGAGAGAAAGAGAGAATTTTATTTAGTTTTTCATGTGATTTTCATTGCTCTGACACTCTGTTGTGTACATGGGATTTGGACCCGTGTCCTTGCACATGCCAGGAAAGCACTGTAATCACTGAGCCACGGTAGGGTTTTGCTAGGAAGAACAGCTCACTACAAGCAAAAGGAAGAGTATCTGTAACACCACAGAGGTAGAGGCAGGTGGGAGGGGACAGGTTCTTGTGCTTGCTGGTAGCCTTAGAGGAAGCATTCATTAAAGCTCCCCTACCGTACCTAACCTACCTTCTGTGTTATCTCCCTGGCCTTAGGAACCTTCTACCTACACTCATAAGTTTTCTGCTTTTCTGTAGGTGACACAGGCCCCAGGAGACTGGGAGGTTCTGGCTGTTGTAGTCCCTGTACCACCCTTTACCTGCCTACTCCGGGACTTGGAGCCTGCCACCAACTATAGCCTCAGGGTGCGCTGTGCCAACGCCTTGGGGCCCTCTCCCTATGCTGATTGGGTGCCCTTTCAGACAAAGGGTCTAGGTAAGGGACTCACAGAGCAGAGGGGTTGGGCTGGACTGGAGCAGGAGAAGGGCAAGGTTGGCTTAAGTTCTGAATGGAATTGATTGAGAGGGGCTATCTGAAAAGTACATTCAGGCATTATACAGGTGGCAGTTCTTGAGAGCCTGCTGTGTATCTGAGTCTTGTGGGTGGAACAGAGAAGCAAACTGGAAAAGGTCCAATCATGTGGTAATGAAGAGTGCCCATGGTCTCCAGCAAAAACCCTGTAAAAAGATCTGAATAAGGTCTGAAGGATAAAGAAGAAGCCATATAAATACTTGGGAGGCA
This sequence comes from Aplodontia rufa, assembly GCA_004027875.1. Classification (NCBI taxonomy): domain Eukaryota; kingdom Metazoa; phylum Chordata; class Mammalia; order Rodentia; family Aplodontiidae; genus Aplodontia; species Aplodontia rufa. The sequence continues at coordinate 11,948 of PVKS010002364.1, read as the reverse complement.
GAGGGAGGAAGTCACTGCAGGGAGAGGGAAAAGCAAATGCAAAGACAAGAAGGCAGGAACTTGTTTGAAGTTCCTGGCAGTTGCAAGGAAGCTGACCTGGCTGTGAGAGGGCAGTGGTGGTGGGTTGGGTTGGGGGCGAGTGAGGCAGTAACTGTGGTGATGAAGAGCAATACTGCTGGGCTGGGGGGCTGCCTGTCCTGCCAATAACTTATGCTTCTTCTCCAGCAGTGGGTAAGAGCAGTCAGCCAGGAGGCGAACCCTTCCCCTAACTATTGCTCTCAACTGTTCAGTTCTTGGTAGTCAGTTCCAAAGGTCGGCACAGGACAGCGGTAGTGGGAAGAGTGGGGATTTAGCAATGCTCTCTCTTTGGGAACAGCTCCAGCCAGCGCTCCCCAGAACCTCCATGCCATCCGTACAGACTCAGGTCTCATCCTGGAGTGGGAAGAAGTGATCCCTGAGGGCCCTTTGGAAGGCCCCCTGGGACCCTATAAACTGTTTTGGGTTCAAGAGAATGGAACCCAGGTAAGAGAGAAAGACCCCTCTACTTCCGCTGTTCTCTCCAAGCCCTGAGACCTTTAAGAACTTCAGAATGGCTATCTCCAGTGAGCCTGAGCCTCCCACCACCCTTGGGAATGCCTTCCTCCTTCTCCCCACACCCCAGAAAACTCCTCTCCTTAATGTATCACTTCTCTTGGGATTTCATCCTGTAGCCACTTTGTATGTAAAGCAGGAAGCACATTCTTGTATCAACTGGGGGAGGGTGCAGATAAGGCTTTATCCTTAGCCCAGTTACCTCCCATCCCCCACCTGTGAAGAACCTTGCTGAGCCCTCTGCTCTGCAGCCTGGAGCCGGAATGTGATGACTCCCAGAAGGCTGTGTTCTCACAGCCCCTGCTTGCTCGATGCCCCCAGGCTCCCATGTTCCTAATTGGACCTTTTTCTGTCCTACAGCCCCAGCTGGAGGCCTTCTTAGGCTCAGTGTGGGGCGGGATTTTTCCTGGCTACAGGATGAGCTGACTGTGGAAGGGACCAGGGCCAATCTGACAGGCTGGGATCCCCAGAAGGACCTGATCGTGCGTGTGTGCGTCTCCAATGCAGTTGGCTGTGGGCCCTGGAGTCAGCCACTGGTGGTCTCCTCTCATGACCATGCAGGTGAGGGGAGATAGGTAGAGCATTAGGGATTTCAAGGGCAACCTAGGCTGGTGGGAGAGGCTGGTGGCTCCTGTTCTCCCAGTAGCTTCCTGAACTAATTATTTTAGACCAAGATTGGTACTTATGTCTCATTTTCCTCTCCTTGCCCCAGAACTGGCATAGAAATCCTTGGTCACACTATAGGTGACAACAGCCAGGGCCTGTCCAGGTAGGAACTCTTGGGTCTTCTTTCACCTGGGACCCTACTGACTTAAGGAAACCTCTTGATGGGGCCAGGTGACTGTCCTGGGAAAGTTCTTTCTTTTTTTTGGTAACCCAGATTGAACTCAGGGACACTCAGCTACTGAACCACATCCTCATCCCCAGCCCTCTTTATATTTTCTTTTGAGACAGGGTCTTGCTAAGTTGCTTAAGGCATTACTAAGTCACTGAGGCTGGCTTTGAACTTGTAATCCTCCTGCCTCAGCCTCACAAGCCACTGGGATTACAAGCCAGTGCCCCTATGCACCCTGGGAAAGTTCTAAAGGGACTCCTTGGTGTCAGCCTGGCTTATGCCATTGCTCCTCCTTCCTACAGGCCAACAGGGCCCCCCTCATAGCCGCACATCCTGGGTGCCTGTGGTTCTGGGTGTGCTGACAGCCTTGGTAACAGCTGCTGCCCTGGCCCTCATCCTGCTTCGAAAGAGGCGGAAGGAGACACGGTTCGGGTAAGGGCGTGGGAATGTGGGGGAGAGGACGGTGGTGACAAAAGGCACTGGAGCTGACTTGTAGTCCTGGGTTTCCCTTTAGGCAAGCCTTTGACAGTGTCATGGCCAGAGGGGAGCCAGCTGTTCATTTTCGAGCAGCCCGGTCCTTCAATCGAGAAAGACCTGAGCGCATTGAGGCCACATGTGAGTGGTGGAGGGTCTTAGAAGGGAAAATGGTCTGTCTTGTGCCCTTCTCTACATTCTCTTACCAATTAATTAGTTTGCCCAATAGGTCTGAATGTATTGTCCCAAGTAAGGAACAGTGAAAAATACACACAACCTAACTTCCTGGAGTTTACCACCCACACTGTGGGAAAGCTAAGCTTCTCCTGCTGGAGGTGCTGGAGGAAGGGCTGGGTTGAAGAGGCAGGCTGAGTTTAGACAGAATCAGAACTCCACCCCTTTCTCACCTCCTTCCCACAGTGGACAGCCTGGGCATCAGCGATGAACTGAAGGACAAACTGGAGGATGTGCTCATCCCAGAGCAGCAGTTCACCCTGGGCCGGATGTTGGGCAAAGGTATGTGGGCTTTGCAGGGTTGGCATGAATTTGACCTCTCTGAATGGGTTTGGTTGCTCCTGTCACTTTGAGGGTATGGATTTGGGTCAGCTCCTAAAAACAAAGTATTTTTGTTGACTCCTGAGTTTGGGGGATTAGGGGGAACGGTTGCTGGAGTTAGGCAGGAGTGAAGAGCCACTCCTGGCATGCTCTGCTTTGGTGAGAGGGAAGGTAGCCTCCTTCAGTTGCTCTGGAATCTGACGATTTTGTGTCCCTATGGAGAATTGATCAGCTGGGGAGCAGGGTGCCAGAGACTCCCTTATTTCTTGGTTCCTAGGAGAGTTTGGTTCAGTGCGGGAGGCCCAACTGAAGCAGGAGGACGGATCCTTTGTGAAAGTGGCTGTAAAGATGCTAAAAGGTGAGTGGAGACCTAATGTGGGAGGATAAAAGGGGTGACTGATTCTGGAGCAAAGCAGGCTCTACTTTGGCCTGAGATTTTCTTTTTTCTTTTGGTACCAGGGATTGAACCCTGGGTTGCTTAACAACTGAGCCACATCCCCAGCCCCCATTTTTTTTAAAGAGAAAGAGAGAGAATCAATTTTATTTATTTTTTCATCTGGCCTTTGTTTCTCCAACACTTAGTTGTGTGTGTGGTGCTGGGGTTCAAACCCAGGTCCTCATGCATGCCAGGCAAGTACTCCAACTGCTGAGCCTCCACTCCAGATCCTCCCCAGCCCTTTTTCTTTTATGTCTTATTTTGAGACAGGGTCTCACTAAGTCCTTAGGGCCTCACTAAATTGCTGAGTTTGATCTCAAACTTGTAACGCTCCTGCCTCAACCTCCTGAGTCACTGGGATTACAGGTTTGTGCCACCATGCCTGGCTAGCCTGAGATGTTCCAACACAGGCTATCAGCACTAAATAGATGCTGTCTGTACCACGTGAATAATTCACAAGCATAAATCCACATAAAATTCATGCCCCAGGGTTTCTTTCTGGCGTTAGCAGTGACTGTCCTCTGAGTTCACTCTTGGGTGGTTACAGCTGTGGTTGATTCAGCTACTGGGCTGTTCAAAACAAAGAGGACATTTGAAAGTAGAAAAAGGGTTGGATAGCTCCATTCCATGGGGAGTCTTCTGCTCATAGCCAGGCTATTTCCCAAGCACCCTGTGAAGCTTAGAACATCTGAAAAATGAGACTTGGGTTGGCACTAGGGGCACATTTATTTCATCCCCACCACCCATTCATTTCTCCCAGCTGACATCATTGCCTCAAGTGACATTGAAGAGTTCCTCAGGGAAGCAGCTTGCATGAAGGAGTTTGACCATCCACACGTGGCCAAGCTTGTTGGTGAGCCAATTTTGGAGCAAGCAGATGTAGATTAGGGCTTAAAATATGCTCCATCAATGGGAGAAGGCAGCCTATAAGGAGAGAAGTTTGGATTTACCTGATGAATAAGCCAGTGGCAAAATAGCAAGGAGGGTCCTGGCTAAAATCTGACCCTGCTCCAGGTAAGGAATATAGTTTGTAGACCATGTACCAAAGGTCTACATATGAAGACTTTTCCTATGTGTGGAGAAGGAGGGGACAGGGAATATTTTCCAGGGATCCGGGAAGATCTCAAGAATGGCCAGAGCCATTCCTGGTCAGCCCCCAGGATATTTATAGAGGTGGGACCTAGCAAAAGGGGACTGATGTAGACACCTGAGGCTGCCTTTTACCTGTATTGTGCCCAGCTCCTGACTCTCCCTTGTCCCAGGGGTGAGCCTCCGGAGCAGGGCTAAAGGCCGTCTCCCCATCCCCATGGTCATCCTGCCCTTCATGAAGCACGGGGACCTGCACGCCTTCCTGCTTGCCTCCCGAATTGGAGAGAACCCTTTTGTGAGTGTCTGGGATGGGAGTGGCCAGGAGGAAACAAAGGAGAACAAAGCCAGGAATAGGAACCACAAAGACCTGGGGAGGTAGTGCTAATGGAGTGCTGATGGAGCTTACTGGGAGAGAGGTCAGAGTTTTTAACTTCATTTAAGGTAGCTTCCTTTCCCCTTACAAAGCCCTGATGAGAATTTTAGTCTGGGCAAGGGTTGTTTCTGGGAAAAGATTTGTGGAGTCCCAAGCTACAGGAGTCTTGGCTTTCAGGCTCTTTCTCACACTTGCCGAAAAGTTCCTTGCCTTGGGAAGATCCTCCATCCCCTTTCCTTCCTTTCAGTGATTCTGAGAGCAATCTTTAGGCTTTCTGGCCAGGGAATCCCATTTGTCCTGCCCCAACTGGGTAGGCAGATCCAGCCTGAGCTTGCCCTGTCTGCCTACCAGAACCTGCCCCTCCAGACCCTGATCCGGTTCATGGTGGACATTGCCTGTGGCATGGAGTACCTGAGCTCCCGGAACTTCATCCACCGAGACCTGGCTGCTCGGAATTGCATGTAGGAATTCTGGAGGGCTCAGGGGTGGGAGATAGCAGCTAGTGCCAGGAGGAGCCAACTGACTGCTCCTGCCTGGGACAGTACCTGCTATGCATGGGGATAGCCTGGAAGCAAAGATGTCCTGGCTTCATTAAGGCTGTGAGCCCTGGAAACTCTGACCTGTCCTCCAACACCCCTCACAGGCTGGCAGAGGACATGACCGTGTGTGTGGCTGACTTTGGACTCTCTCGAAAAATCTATAGTGGAGACTACTATCGTCAGGGCTGTGCCTCCAAACTGCCTGTCAAGTGGCTGGCCCTGGAGAGCTTGGCCGACAACCTGTATACTGTACACAGTGACGTGGTGAGCAGCGTGTGGTGATGGCAGTGGTGTGAACTACCAGATGGGTAGACAATAGGACTCATAGGGCCCTGTTCAGTTCTGCTTTCTGGGCTTTGGCTGCCCAGTTATAAGATCCTCTGACCCCTAAGATTTTCTTGCCCCAGAACTATGGCTGTGCTCTGTCTGACTCAGGAAACCTAGTGACACCTTTTCACAATTTTGTCCCAGTGGGCCTTTGGGGTGACCATGTGGGAGATCATGACTCGTGGGCAGACACCATATGCTGGCATCGAAAACGCTGAGATTTACAACTACCTCATTGGCGGGAACCGCCTGAAACAGCCTCCGGAGTGTATGGAGGACGTGTGAGTACCCTGGGAAGGGGTTTGTAGAAGGAGACAATAAATAGTAAATAAATAAATAAAGGGAAGAAATAAGGAATCTGGGATTTTAGCTAATGGCTGCCATACTGCTTCTGGCCCTGTGGGGACCTCATAACCCTGTTGGACTTTTTTTTTTGTTAAAGTAGAAATGACCTTGTTACCTCCACCCCATGTTCCCTATTCAGTCACCACCTCTCTGTTTTCTTTCTTTTCCCCCTTTCGTATCCCATATTCCTCAAGCCAGCGTTTTTCTATTACTTTCTTTTCTCCAGTTTCCTAGGGAAAACCAGGAATCCCAAGGACAGAAGGCAGAATTGAGCAGCAGAGCAGTTTTTCCTGTCACCTTCTCCCCACTCCTGCCTCCTTCCTCCTTCCTGGGACCACAGCTAGTCTAAGCAAACCTCCTGAGCTGAGCTCCCCTCCCCTCAGGGCTGCACAGGGATGGGAAAAATTGCTGCTCCCTCGCTCTCTTTGCTTGGCAAGGAGGGAGTGGGAGGTTGGGTTCCTTTCTTGGTCTCCTTTGGAGAGAGTGGAAGGGACCTGAGATTGTGGGAAGAAAGAAACTGTCTCCTTTCCTTGCTTCAAGCCCTAGGCCCTTGAGAGCAGGGTGGGGTGGTGATACTGCCCACTGTAGTGTTATCCAACTTCGGCAACAAGATGATGTGTTACTAACATTAGCTGGGCACTTTAGTTATTCTTTCAGGTAATCTTCCTCTATCCCTATGAGGAAAGACTGTTATTATCCCCATTTTGTAGATGAGGAAATAGGATTAAAGAGGTTAAGTAACATAACCAAGGTCACACAGCTATTAAATGAGTTGGTATTTGAACCTAGATCTCTGTGGTTTTAGAATATGTGCTCCCAACCATGAAATCAACTGTGATTAATTTGTTCTAATGTTACTGCCCAACCTCATCCAAATCCAAGCCAGGGTGTCCCTGGGGCCCCAGGGGACCTTTTACTCGCACTGTGGGAAGGAGTCCACACTGATCTAGGGGAAAATATGCTTTTTATGCTTTTTTTTTTCTTTTTGTACTGGATATTGAATTTGGGGTGCTTAACAACTGAGTCACATCCTCAGCTCTTTATATTTTATTTTGAGACCGAGTCTTGGCAAGTTACTGAGGCTGGCTTTGCACTTGTGATCCTCTTGCCTTGCCTCCTGAGCCACTGGGATTACCATGCCCAGCCAAAAATACGCTCCTTTTGTTGCTGTGGAGTTAAAACTCCAGAAGGTTAGACAGAGGAAGGCTGAGCCTGAATAGTGGGCAGTAGACTTGACGTGCCCAAAGCCTGGACTGTGTGTGCTACAGCTATACCTAAAAGGCAAATACAAACACCCTTACCCCTTCTATTCATTCAGCAGAGCTCAGGGCCTGGTAGAGACTGGAAGCTCAGGTCTCCCTGAGGCTGCAGCCTGCCTCCTCCCAGGCTGGAGCTAGTGTTATCAGTGGTGGGTGGGTGGACCCTGGCCTCCCACCAGGCAGCTTGGTGGACAGGTGCCAATTGGCTCCTATCATAGCCTTGAGAACGTGTCCTGATTTGGCCATGTACCCCTGGCCCTGGCCCATTCCCACGGCCTGCTTGGGGTCTGGCATGATTCTTCTCATCGTTGGGGTCTCCTCTCAGGAGCTCTGGCACATGGGTCAGTGAGTGCTTGGAGCTTTTGTCCTGAACATAAGCAAAAGAGTCAGGCATTTGCCTCTGGTTGTACTTGGTCTCAGCCCCTTCCTATTAGGGTTTGTGAAGGTTTTTTTTTTTTGTTGTTGTTGTTGTTGTTTTTCCCCTTGCCTGAGTCATTGCTTAGGAACAATGCTAGGCTTCAGAGAATCTGTAAGGCTTCTGAAATAGTGTGCAAAAAGTATTCCTGCCAGGGGAAGGGGTCTAAAAGCTTTTCTCAGATTCTCAAAGTTATCCACAGACAATGAGGATTTCAGAATACCTTAAGTGGGTGCTGCCTTTGTGGACAAAATTGGATGCTCAAATGTACCCTATAAAAATAACCTGGTGCCAGGTATGGTGGTATATGCCTTCCCAGCTACACTTAAGACCAGCCTGGACAACTTCATAAGACTTTATCAAAATAACAGAAAATAGAATAAAAAGGGCTGAGGATGTAGCTCAGTGGCAGAGAGCTTGCCTAGCATGCATGAGGACCTAGGTTCCATCCCTAGCACCACAAAAACAATAAATAACAATCCTTTTTCTGCAATAGAAAAATATTCTTAGTACTGCCTCCCAAGGCAGCTTAGGAGAAACATTGGAGCCAGCCCATCTGGCTTCAAATCATAACTCTTACTTCCTGTGTGATCTTAGTTAATGTTCTTAACCTCTCTGTGCTCATTTTCCTTATTTGTAGACTAGGGATTGCTTTATTTCATAGATGTTGTGAGAACTGAATAACTTAGCAAGTGTAAAATGCTTAGAAGAGGGTCTGATACATAGTAAGCCTTATATACAATTGTGTTAAATAATTTTTTTTAAATCCCAGTGCTATATGATTAAGGGACCTCTGCTTTTGAAGAAAGGTCCACTATCTCCCCTTACCCTTCTCTCCACCCCAGGTATGATCTCATGTACCAGTGCTGGAGTGCGGACCCAAAGCAGCGCCCAAGCTTCACATGCCTGCGAATGGAACTGGAGAACATCCTGGGCCACCTGTCTGTGCTGTCCGCCAGCCAGGACCCCTTGTACATCAACATTGAAAGAGATGAGCAGCCTACTGAGAGAGGCAGCCTGGAGGTGCCCTGTGGGGATCAGCCCAGCAGTAGGGATGGGGATATCAGTGTCATGGGGGCAGTGGGTGGCACCCCCAGTGACTATCGGTATATACTCAGCCCTGGAGGGCTGGCTGAGCTGCCTGTACAGGCAGAGCAGCAGCCAGAGAGCCCCCTCAACGAGGCCCAGAGGCTGCTGCTGCAGCAGCAAGGGCTATTGCCCCACAGTAGCTGTTAGCCCGCAGGCAGAGGGCATCTGGGGCCATTCGGCTGGCTCTGCTAGCCACTGTGCTGGCTGACTAAGCCCCCTCTGACCCCAGCCCCAGGCAGCAAGGTGTGGAGGCTCCTGTGGTAGCCCTCCCAAGCTGTGCTGGCATCTGGACTGACCAAATCACCCAATCCCAGTTCTTCCTGCAACCACTCCATGGCCAGCCTGGCATTAGTTCAGGCATTGGCTTGGAGGAGGTGGGCCAGACCTGGTTTTCTGAACCCAGGCAGCTGGCAGGAGGGGTGGTGGTGGTTATGTTTCCATGGTTACCATGGGTGTGGATGGCAGTGGGGGAAAGATAGATACAGCCCTGTGGGCGCCTACCCTCCCGGCTGAGCTGCCCCTACTGCTTTAGTGCATGCATTGAGTTGCCTCCAGCCTGGGGGCTCGGCAGTGCCCACCATGCTTGGGGTTTAAATGCCAGGTTGGCCTTCTGAGCCACAAAAGAGGCCCTTGTACTATTTCCTTTAATGTGAGAGTTGCTAAGGGGTTAGTACAGTTGGGTCCCAAGCCCTATGGGAAGAAATGGTGAGACACTATCAGGTCTTGTCACCTTACTGATTCTCTACTCTGCCTAGGCTGGGAGAGGTGATGGGGAGGGTGCTTCCCTGAAGTGGGCCTACCCCTCCATAGCATTCTGGAGCACTACAGGCTACTAGTGGCCCATCTTCTAAAGGCAGTGTGCTGATCTGGGAAGGGGCACTCAGGGCTGGCCCAGGAATCCAGGGACAGTGAGGTGGGAAGAGTTCAGGAGCCCCTCTCCAAGCTCTCCCACAGTCTGAGCATGCTACCAAATCCCCAGATATCCCACGACTAACAAAGGCAGCTGTGTCTGAGCCTGGCCCTTCCCCACAGCAGCCCCTTAGTCTCACCCCACCCTGCCAACTGGATATCCTCTTCTGACCCAAGTCCCCAGAGAGAAAATAGGCCTATGGCTGGTGTGGGTGAGGGGGAGTTCCTGGAGCCTGGACCTCAGCCGTGACTGGGGGAGCCTCCTGGAATGCATGGGGCGAGCCCTTGCTGTTAGGGACATTTCTAAACTGTTAGTTGCTGTTTAAAAGCAGAAATAAAATTGAAGACTAAAGAAGTAAGGCTTTGTCTCTTAAATGTTTACCTTTTTCCCAGATCACAAAAATGAAGTATCTCTGCATTGAGAAAAGTCTAGAAAGACACATGGGAGAATGTTAGCAACCACTATCTTTCCATGTGATTAGGGGACTTTTTCCTTCATGTTTTTCAAGTTTTCTGCACTGAGCACAAAATGCTTTTGTAATTAGATAAGACGCCAGTGACTCTCACCATGTTAAAGATAATACATTATTGTAGACAATTAGGAAAATGCAGAAAATCATACAAGATGCCAGTTACCTGTAATTCCATCACTCAGTGATAACCACAATTGATTTTTTTGAAAATGCAAATTAATTTGACAAAAGTTCTTTATCTTGGAATAAAGAGGCGTCCTTGCTATCTCCTGCCTCTATGGGACTTTTTCTTCTGTCCTTGAGTGTAGAAACTTCTCACCTTTTCACTCTCCCAGGAACCCAGGGAAACTTCCTTGGAAATAAGTGGCCAAAAAGAACAGTGAGCCTCCAAGGATTAGAAACAAGGGCAGGGGGTTTGCTTCCAAGTATTTCCACCTGAAAATGTTTGTTGAGCAGCTTTTAGAGCAAGCTGATGTGTGGCAGCAGGAAGCCTGGAAATCATGCTTCTGGTGAGGGGCACTTGTACAACACTGCTGGCTGAGGGCGATGGAATGGGGCGGGCCCTTCTGAAAGCAAATATCCTGAAAAACCTGTTTCTGTTTCTCCTGATTCTAGTTCTCACGTAGATCATGAGACCTGAGTTAACTTCCAGGCAAATACCTTTCAATTTTTTCCAGCTGTGATTAGTTTCAACTGCAGGTGGCGATTATGTGAGATAGCTTTGGGAATTATTGAGACCTTTCCTCTCAAGTAATTGCCTGCCATTAATTGGCACCTAATAATGGGCAAGGTATGGTGCCTAGGGCTTCATTCACATCTACTGTCTCATTTAATACAGCCTTCCTAGAAGTGGAAATATAATCATCATCCTCCAAGAGATAGGACAGAGAGGCAGAGAATACAACTTGTCTAAGATTACACAGCTAATGAGTGGTAAATCTAGGTGTGAAGCCCACTAAATCAGAAAGGAGAATCTGTGTAACACTTCCTTCCTACCTCACAGGAAAGCACCTGTAATCTCTATTATGGTCATTCATCTTTTGGGTGAATGCAGGTCAATAGTACGCACCTTTTTAAATGCACAGGTGGCCAGGGTGGTGACACACCAGTAATCCTAGCAACTCAGGAGGCTGAAGCAGGAGGATCCCAAATTCACAGCCAGACTAGGTAGCTATGTCAGATCCTGTCTCAAAAATAAAAAATGGGTCAATGGAAGTGTCCCTGGGTTCAATCCCCAGTACCAAAAAAAAGAAAAAGAAAAAAGCATAGGAGTTCCAATATGAGTATAGGTGTGTGAGACAAAATCTAACCTATTTAGATAGGAGTCACCTATCAGTAATTAGATTAATGCAAATTATTTTATTGGCTCAGTCCCTTTTCAAGTATTTTGGCCTCCCTGGAATTTCCTTTTTTTAAATTTTATTTTTGGTACTAGGCATTGAACTCAGGGACTCTTTACCACTGAGCTACATCCCCAGTCTGTTTTACATTTTATTTTGGAACAGGGTCTCACTAAATTGTAGAGGGGCTTGCTAAAATGCTGAAGCTGTTCTTGAACTTGATCCTCTTTCCTCAGTCTCCTGAGTTGTTGGGATTATAGGCATTGCCAGTACACCAGCTGCAATAGTGGAATTTTTTTTTTTTCAGGACTGAGGATCAAACTCAGGGACTGGCGCATGTTAGGCAAGTGCTCTGCCACTTAGCTAAATCTCCAACCTCCCAATAGTGGAATTTTAAGGACTGTTTTTTATTGAAGTACATGACAGTCAAAAAACAACAACAACAAAAAAAACAAAAACAAACAGTGCACCAATCATTAAGTGTATAGTCCCTTAATCCCAGTTTAGGAGAATCACAAACTTGAGGACAGCCACAGCAATTCAGGAAGGCCTTAAGCATTTTTTTTTTTTTAAGAGAGAATCTATTTTTTTTATTTAGTTTTTCATGTGGCTTTTGTTGCTCTGAAACTTCGTAGTGTATGTGGTGCTGGGGTCCCAACTTGCATCCTTGTGCATTCCAGGCAAGGGTAGCAACTGAGCCACCACTCCAGCTCCTGCCTTAAACAATTTAACAAGATGCTATCTCAAAATAAAAAGGCTGGGGGACTGGAGTGGTGACTCAGCAGTATCGTGCTTACCTGGTATGAGTGAAGACCTGGGTTCTAAACCCAGCACCACATACACAACTAAGTGTTGGAGCAACAAAAGTCACATGAAAAACTAAATAAAATTGATTCTCT